>CM066331.1:7074142-7223159 GCA_033807585.1 Hydrophis major
CATCCACAGAATGAGTAGTAAAAAAATTTGAATCCCACCACTGAAAATTATATATGTGTGTGTGTGTGTGTGTGTGTATTACAACCACAGGAAATTACCATAGCAAACCCACAAAAGTCTTGCAAAATATATAAAGTAAATCAAAAGAAGAGAAAACAGGAGTTATCCATAGCATGTTGTCATTGCATGGTGCCCTTGACTTACAACAGTTTGTTTAGTGACCATTCAAACTTACAATAGCACCAAATGACCAGTTTTCACACTTACAACAGTTGGAGCGTCCCCAGGGGCACCCGATCAAATTTCAGAAATTTGGCAACTGACTCACATTTATGACGTTTACAATGTCCCGGGGTCACGGGATCAACTTTTGAGACCTTCTGACCAGCAATGTCCATGCAGAATAAGTATGTTAACTAAGTCAACAACTGCAACAGATTCACTTAACAACAATGGCAAGGAAGGTCATAAAATGCAACAAAACTCAGTTAAGAACTGTTTTGATTAGCGACAAAAATACAGAGCTCAGTTGTGGCCCCAAGTTGAGGACTACCTCTATGGCAGAATGTAAGAGACCACCAAGTATATGGACCAACCTCTCCTGGCTGCCTGGATGTGTGTCTGCTTATCTGGCTTGTCTCTGGCGGCTCTTTTATGGACAGCCCATTTTTTCATCTTATTCCTCTTGTCTGTACTTCCCTCAGTCTGCAAAGAAATAGGTTTTTTTGGTCCATCATCCATAAGTCCAATATATATGAGTTTCTGGTTACTGATCAGTGCCTCCTGAGGGTTCTTTAAAAATAAAGGTCCCCCTTGCACATACGGGCTAGTTGTTTCTGGCTCTAGGGGGCGGTGCTCATCTCTGTTCCAAAGCCGAAGAAGCCAGCGCTGTCCGAAGACGTCTCCGTGGTCATGTGGCCGGCATGACTAAACGCCGAAGGCACACAGAATGCTGTGACCTTCCCACCAAAGGGGTCCCTATTTTTCTACTTGCATTTTTTTACGTGCTTTTGAACTGCTAGGTTGGCAGAAGCTGGGTCAAGTAACAGGAGCTCACTCCGTTATGTGGCGCTAAGGATTCGAACCGCCGAACTGCCGACCTTTCTGATTGACAAGCTCAGCGTCTTAGCCACTGAGCCACAGTGTGTCCCAAATTTGCTTGATCCCAAATAGATGGATGGATTTTCCTTTCGGTCCTCTTGGTCCTCCAAAACCCTCATTAGAAAGTGTCAATCTTCTTTCTCTTGCTCTTTCTTGAAACCTGTCATATGCAGCCCTACTTTCCCAGGACTAAAAAAAATACTGTTTTAATATTCTGATCTTTGTTGTCACAGAAACATCTGTAACCCTTATATTTGGTCTAGGTTCACCGCTGTCTTCCTAATATATATATATATATATATTTTCTTCTCCAGCATGCTGTCCATCTTTATCAATTTCTGTTGATAAAGAGAAAGAGAGTTGAACTAGCTTGTCATCAGTTAGAAGTTTGTTAAGCCTGCTGGTTGACACTTCTTTTGCCTCCTTAATATTAACATTAACCCAGATTTTTCCTCCTGCTTTTCACTTTTGCTTTTATAACGAGGGCTTCTAAGTCTTCTTCGCTATCTCTTCAAATCTCATTAGTGTTTTGAGCACCAGTTTTCATTCCAGCTGTCATCTCTTCCAATCCTACCATTCTTGTAATATATTCTCTGCACAGGTTTAACAGATATGGTAACAGTATGCATCCTTGTCTCATTTCCTTTCCTGAAGCAATCTGTTCCATACACTCAGGAGTTATTGCTGGTTACTTTAGATTGTAAAGCTTCCTGAGAAGAATAATCAGGTGTTCTGCCACATCCATCAGACTTAATACAGTTCATTATCTACAGAATAGAGCTGGAAGGGACCTTGGAGGTCTTCTAGTCCAACCCCTTGTTCAACGAGGAGACCCTATACTATTCCAGACAAGTGGCTGTCTAGTCTTTTCTTAAAAGCCACCCACACCTTCTGAAGGCAAAGCTGTTCCGCTGGTTAATTGTCTTCACTGTTAGGACATTTCTCATTGGTTCTAGGTTGGTTCTCTCCTTGAGTAATTTCCACCGACTGCTTCTTGTCCTGCCTTCAGGAGAATGGATTGACTCCCTCTTCTTTGTGGCACCCCTCAGACACTGGAACACTTCTATCATGTCACCCCTAGTCCTTCCTTTCTTTAAACTAAGGGTCATCAAACTTGGCAAGTTTAAGACTTGTGGACTTCAACTCCCAGAATTCCCAAGGTAACATGACTGGAGGAGGAATTCTGGGAGTTGAAGTCCACAAGTCTTAAAGCTGTTGAGTTTGAAGACCCCTGACATAGGCATTGAAGATTGGTGGAGTTCAACTCCCAGAATTCCCGAGCTAACATGGCTGGAGGAGGAATTCTGGGAGTTGAAGTCCACAAGTCTTAAAGTTGTCAAGTTTGAAGACCCCTGCCTTAGGCATTGAAGATTGGTGGAGTTCAACTCCCAGAATTCCTGAGCTAACATGGCTGGAGGAGGAATTCTGGGAGCTGAAGTCCACAAGTCTTAAAGCTGTTGAGTTTGAAGACCCCTGCCATAGGCATTGAAGATTGGTGGAGTTCAACTCCCAGAATTCCCGAGCTAACATGGCTGGAGGAGGAATTCTGGGAGTTGAAGTCCACAAGTCTTAAAGCTGTCAAGATTGAAGACCCCTGCCATCGGCATTGAAGATTGGTGGACTTTAACTCCCAGAATTCCCGAGCTAACATGACTGGAAGAGGAATTCTAGGAGTTGAAGTGCACAAGTCTTAAAGCTGTCAAGATTGAAGACGCGTGATCTAAAATATCCATATTCAGTTCCTGCAACCGTTCTTCATATATTTTAGTCTCCAGGCTCATCATCTTAATTGCTTTTCTTCACACTCTTTCTATATAGTCTCTATATTTTTTTTGAAATGGAGTGACCAAAACTGGATGCAGTATTCCAGGTGTGGTCTTACTAAGGCTTTATAAAGTGGCACTAATACTTCATGTGATTTTGATTCAATGCCTCTATTTATGCAACCAAGGATTGCATTAGCTTTTTTGGCTGCTGCCATACACTATTGGCTCATATTTAAGGGATTGTCCACTAGGGCCCCAAGATTCCTCTCACAGTTACTGTTTTTGAGCCAGGTTTCACCTAATCTTACCTCTAATTTTTGTTTTTCTTGCCTAAGTCTTTCTCCACTTTAAATTTTATTGCATTAAATACATTCCACTTTCTGGCATAATCCATATGAATAAAGGCCTTGCTATGGTGATTCAGTTGGAACAGACCTCCAGAGAATCCCTTGTTTTCTCCATTACGGGTGGTGTTCAACTTACGACCAGTTGCTTAGTGACTTTTTGAAGTTACAACTGATCTGAAAAAGGGGACTTACAACTCAGATCTGAAGATGTGATTAAACTTTGGGTGCTCAGAAACACAACCTCATTCACAGCTCTTTGAAGTATCCCACAATCACATGACCACATATAGGACATTTTACATTTTTGCTTAACGACCCCAACAAAAGAGATTGTAAAATCAGATCAATCACGTACCCGATCTGTTTTATGATCATTAAAACACACAGTAGTTATGGGAAGGCACCATTAGGATTTCATCTCATGGACTACCACTGCCCATCTTATGCTAGCTTTCTACTCTACTTTTCCTGAAATTTTCCTGTTTATCTGACCTCCCTCTCTCCACTTACAGTGCCGGGTTTTTCTTTGTAAGACTGTAAAATAAAACTTTGCATCTTAAGTGAGAGTTTGCGTGCACAAGAAAGGACTGTCACAGTTCAGCAGTATTCACAGTCTCTTGCATATATGCCTTCTTTGGCAATAGACAGGCACACAAAATTTCCAAATCTGAAGGCCAAGTGGTTTTCTTCCCGTATTTTTTGACATACAGCTGTCAGATTTTAACTGCCTCTTGTCATGCACCTTTGATTTGTTTTTTTTAGAATATTTTTTTTTTAAATTCATAAACATTTTGAATACAGTGTATTGTCAGGGCATATCAATAATGAAAAAGCAGAAGAAAAACAAACAGAAGTAACAACATATATACTAATAACAATAATAAGTAGTGTAACAGAGAAACTAAATTTCTCTTTGCGTTAATTTATTTATAATTCTGTTACTTATATCGACATGTTTATAATTATCAACCCTCTTTGTATTTAATTCATACATAACAATAATCTTTTTTCGCCTAGTTTGTACCTCTTATCTCTAACCACTCATAAAATCTGTTCCATGTTAAGTAATATTCTGTGTCTTGTTTGTCCTTTATTTTTAATGTCAATCTATCCATCTCTGCACAGTCTAGTATTTTCTGAATTACGTTTTCATCTGATGGAGTGTTCTCATTTTTCCAATATTGTGCAAATACAATCCTTGCAGCTCTCAATACATGCAAAACTAAATATATAGTTGTGCACCTTTGAACATTGCAGGGCTGCTCTCTATGCTGGACAACATCTCCTGCAGAAGTAGCTTCCCGCCATCTTTTTGTTACGGCTGCTGAACTTCCTGCTGTCCCTTTCTCCTGATTTTTCCCACGTCTTTCCACCCCTGCGATCCAGCTTCCCATCATCCTGCTTGCCCTTATCTTTCCACCCTCCTCTTGACTCCCAACTTCTTCCTGCCCCCAACATCTTCAGTGGTGGGTTGTATTGCCTGATGATGGCAGATGAGATTCTGCTGAAACGTTGCTACAACTTTAAAAGCACAACTATAATGACGTGGGAAAATACCCAAACAAAGCTGAATACCATACATGTAAGTACCTGCAAAAACTTAAGAATATATATGTATATATATATATGAACCAGATTGCACCAAGAAGATGAAATGGCTTGTCTTACACTGTTGATTCAGAGGTGATATTGTCTGCTCTTGATGTTTTTCTATTTGACAGCTGTTTTATGGCTTATCATAACTTTCTTTGTGGTAGAGTTGGTTCCTATAAATATTCTCTCTCTACAGAGACTTCTGTCATTCTGCAATAAGTTTTTAAACAATTTCATCCTGGCTTTTCTGTCTTCTTTTAATCTATTAGAATTCTGCAACTATTAGAATTCTTTCATGATTACTCTTGACTATTCCTATTTAAACTGTTGTGTATGTACCATAGTTAATAAAGTATGAGCTTGAGGTAAAGTGCAGGGTTCTGGTCCTGCACTTCTGATTGGCTGTTAGGCGGCCAGATCGGATTGGTTAGTTCTGAGGAATCCGATTGGCCCTTAACAGAGGATTATTATTGGTTTAAAGAGCTAACGTTCATAGCTCGCTATTGGACAATTCTCACAAAGGTTGCCTATATAAGGCAGAGTTCATTGTTGTTGTTTTGAGAAGTCACTATGCAATAAAGAGCTGAAAGTTCACATTCAAAGACTGTCTCCATTTACTCCGACCCATGTCCAAGTATTTAACATAAACACCATTCCTCCCCCTCTCCCAGTAATTTTCTCTGATCCTTAAAGAAAAAAACAAAAAACAAAACAGCCCTGTTCCCTTGTTTGCTGTTTTCTTCAATTTGTCAACATTCTGGATGGGGAATTCTTTTCCTATTCTTTTCTTATTTGACACTGAAAGTTTATTCAGTGTCCTCTTTTCATTTCATTTCTCCTCTTTTTTTTTTGTTTTTACTCAAATGACAAATATGTTCTAAAAGCGAATTGAATCTTTTCCTCTTTGAAATGTGAGACATTTTTTATTATCCAATTCAGTTTTCACAGGTGTTTTCAATTCAGGGATGTTCTCAAAGGTATGGCTGCAAAAAGACACCAGGGTGGCCACAGTTATGAAATTAACGTTCTGCCTGCATATAAAAAATATGTGAGAATTGTGAGAGCCAGTTTGGTGTAATGGTGAAGGCACCAGGCTAGAAACTGGAAGTTTGTGAGTTATAGTCCTGTTTTAGGCATAAAAATCAGTTGGGTGACTTTGGGCCAATCACCAGGAGACTTTGGGTTCTAGTCCCACCTTAGGCATCAAAGCTGGTTGAGTGACTTTGGGCCAATCACCAGGAGATTGTGAATTCTTGTCCTAGCTTAGACATAAAAGCTGGTTGAGTGACTTTGGGCCAATCACCAGAAGATTGTGTTCTGGTTCTGCCTTAGGTATCAAAGCTGTCTGGGTGACTTTGGGCCAATCACCAGAAGACTGTGAATTCTAGTCCCACCTTATGCATGTGTGGGTGACTTTGAGCCAATCACCAGGAGATTGTGAATTCTAGTTCCACCTTATGCATGTGTGGGTGACTTTGAGCCAATCACCAGGAGACGGTGAATTCTGGTTCTGCCTTAGGCATGAAAACCAGATGAATGACTTTGGGCCAGTCCCTCTCTCTCAGTCCAACTCACCTCGCCAAGTTGTTATGTGGGGAAAATAGGAGGAAGAAGGAGCATTAGACAGGTTCACCACCTTGCGCCATTAATAAAAATGATAATAAAGGTGTGATATAAAAAATAGAAACATAAAAAACATGCAGAACTTCAACTGCACCGTCATAGCCACCATCTTTGTTTTTTAGACCACAATAACATCTGTTATCTCTTCCCATGGCTTCTCAGGTTCTGTTCAGCCTGTTAGACATGCTCAATCTGTTCCTTACGTTAGTCTTAAGCTTTGATTTCTGCCGATCAAATCTTCCTGGTATACCTACTCTTTGACTTTCTAAGTTTAGCCTGGAATGTTGTCCAGATGCTTCCTACTCTTTATGGCCAGATGGATATTGTTTTGTTAGAATTGTCTGTCACTAATTGCTTCTTTTAGAGTTCTTATAAGCTCCTGCTTCAACTGTCAGGGATGGTATCGAACCACATTGTCTTCTGGTAGCCTATTTTGTATGGCCTTTGATTTCTCCAACCATCGGTGTATGATATTAGCATACTCCGAAACCCTCGCAATTCCGATTGGTCCGGACAGGCAAAGACCTGTTTGGTCAGAGACTCGGCTGTGATTGGAACACTAGGACTCTGCCGTGATTGGCTGTGCCGATTGCGGGAGATTCAAAGTGCTGCCAATGGCCGCCGAGCCGCGAGCCAGCCCTATATGAAGGGCTGCCACGGCTCGCATTTTCAGACTATTCCTCATTCTTAATAAAGAGCTGAAATTACTTGAATGGTCTTGCGTCTCTGTCGAACCGATCCACCGCAGATCTAACAATCAAGGCATTCCCGAATGGTTTTTGCCCTTGCATTAAAAAAACTTCCCTTTTTATGGCCCTGTAATCCCTTAATTCAGGATGAGTTGAGGTGACTGGATGGAGCTGAGTGTTTACTGGCCAGATTCCCTTCCTGTTGCCTATACAGGGTTCCCAGCAGGATCAAAACCTTAACCTTCTGAGTGGGAGGCAAGTATCTTCACCACACCACTCATTTTTGTCCTTGCATTATGTGTCCCAAACACCTGCGCTTTAGTTTCATTATTAATTTGCCGCTTGGTTTTACTTCATCTAATATTGAATAATTTTTGGCAAAATTCTCTACATTCATGGAAATATTCTGATGGCCCCAAACAGAAACTGCCCTCAGGTGGAACCTGTGTAGAGTGCTTGGTGAGAGGCCCCACCTTTCATGAGCTGTCACGAGACAGGATTTGGAGGCCAACCTTTTGAAAGGCTTTTCTCCCCTTTCCAGTCCTCAACTTACAACAAATAAAGCGACCATTCAGTTACAACAGCACTGAAAAACTCCTTTGTAGCATCCCCACGGTCACATGAACAAAATTTAAACTCTTGGGAATTGACTCATATTTATGATGGCTGCCGCGTCCTATGATCATGTGATCACTTTTTGTGACCTTCTGACAGGCAAAGTCGATGGTGAATCCAGGTTCACTCAACTTCCATGTTCTTACTGAATAACTGCAGTGATTCATTTAACAAATATGGCAAGAAAGGTTGTAAGGTCACAAAAAAATGACCACATGACCCTGGGACACTGCAGGTATTACAAAACACATGTTAGCTTCCAAGCATCTGAATTCTTATCACATGGCCATGTTCTGACTCAAACCTTGTTCCAAGGAAACAAACATGAGACAGAGGTAACAGCACAACCTTTTAATGATTCTTTACGAATTCCGTTCCTTCCCAGTTAAAAGGCTGTTTCAAACTAATTGTCTCTGATAAGAAAGAGCCTTGCTAAGGTTGTGCAAGGCTGCCACGAACACTAGATAAAGTTACCAAGAAATATTTCAAACACAAAGAGTCTCCAAACATCAACCAAAATATTCCAAATGTCCGCAAGGCTTGAGTGCAAAAACTTCTTTGCTTCCTGCAAAGAACTCTGGTTTCTCAGCTAGCTTTTATCTCTTAAGGGAAGGGCCATTACCTGGCAGCCTTACTCCTGAGTCGCCTGTGCTGTTGCAGTTGCTCTTTCCTTTGAGCATCCCTGAGTGCACACGCACTGGGCACAGGCTCCTCAGGGACCTCTTCATCACTGCTGCCAGCCCCCACAATCTCCGAAGGCAGTTCTCCACTCCCTGATGGTCCTGGCCCCATCCCTGTATCACACACAGGCCCCTCATCTGAGTCCTCGCTCTCCAAGATCTCAGCCGTCCACACCTGCTGCTGGCAAACCACAACAGGCCATGCAGGGATGCTGCAATGGTCATAAGTGTGAAAAACATTCGTACATCACTTTTTTCAGTGCCGTTGCAACTTTCAGCAGTCACTAAATGAGTGATTGAAACTTGAGGATTACCTGCATCTGGCAAAGTTATCTTAGCCCCCTTTGAATTCTCTTCTTCTTAAAACATTTAACTTAGTATGCTTCATTTCCACTTTGACAATGTCAATTTTTCCTCGCTTCCTGCTTTTTAACAGTTTGTGCTCCAAATGTATGTATTCTTATAAAATGAGGAACTTGTCTTTCATCATTGACCCCATTAGTGACCAGATGTCATTGCAGCTTTAATATGACCATGTCATCACCTCTACTTCCACTAATGAAAGTTTGATGCTCTTCCCTAGTAACTAAAAGAGTCGTTCCAATTTGGGTCTCATCACATGGTTCTCAAACTCATCTATCTATTACAGCCATAGCTCTCCAATCTTTTTTTTTTTAAACAATTTAGAAATGATTTTCCATTTCCTTCTTGATTTGAAATTCCTTCTCTGAAGTGGAAAACCCACATGCCTTCTTCCTCATTGTGTCCTCCTTTCCTTCACACCAGCAAAAGTGACCCTACTCCAGTGGTGGGATTAAAAGATTTTTACCACCGGTTTGGTGGGTGTGTCTTGGTGGCATGCTTTGCATGAGTGCACACACTTTCCATGTGTGCACGCACCAAACACGCACTTTGCACAGACGCAGAGGTGTTCCAACTCACCTCCTGCAAGCCTGAAGTCTCCCTGTCGCTTCAGCAGCTGTTGTGTAGCACTCTGCTGTGCCGCACAAAGTAGTTGTGCTTCAAAAGCAGGGAATAAAGTTGAGTATGGGAGCCAGGGTGGGCAGGTGGGCCCAACAACAGAGTGGTGGAGAGAACAAGTTAGGTCTCCGCTGCTCGTCGGTGCGACCGGCTCAACAGAACCAGGCCAAACCGGTAGAATAGCACCACTGCCCTACTCCATGCCTTTTCCAGGGTCCTTGAAGCTATTCAGCCCTCCAACACCTCAAGATTGTGGCCTTCTAAAAAGGTAAAGGTTTCCTCTGTCCAACTGTGTGCAATTCTAAGAGGCAGAGTTTATCTCCATTTCTCCATTTAAGGGAGACAGCGTTGTCTGAAGACACTTCCTTGGTCAGGTGGCCAGCATGACTATACCCCGAGGAACACAGAACACTGTTACCTTCCTACTGAGTTGGTACCTATTTATCTACTCACATTTCCATGCTTTCAAACAGCTAGGAGCTGGTGCAAGTCACAGGAGCTCACTCCATCCTGTGGTACTTGGGTCTCAAACTGCCAAAGTTTTGTCGATGAATCCAGTGTGTTCTAGGAGGAGTTTCTGTTTGTGTTGGAAGCACTGTTTACAGCCTTTCCACGTTGAAAGGATTAACTGGGGACATCTCCATCACCATTGCCATGGGGGGCAGGGGCTTCTTTCATATCCCCATCAGAAGCTGGAGCGAGTGATGGAGGCCCATTCCACCAAGCAGAGGCACTCAGGTCTTGAATGCAAGATCGCTAACCTCCCACCCAGCGTCCTAACCATGTGAACTACCACATTCTCTAGGAGAGGTTTAAAGAAAGTAGAGGAGAGGGAGAAGGAGAGAAAGAACAGAGGTGGTATTCAGCCAGTTTTGACCAGTTCTAGAGAACCGGTAGTGGAACTTTTGAGTAGTTCAGAGAACCGGCAAATACCACCTCTGACTGGCCCCGCCCCTATCTATTCTCTGCCTCCCATTGAGTCCCAGCTGATTGGCTGGGTCTTCTTTGGTTGCCTTGCACAGGAGAACAGAGCTGGAAAGCAGGTTAGTGCGGCGGGGAGGAAATGGGGATTTTGCAGTCACCTTCCCCTGCCACGCCCACCAAGCCACGCCCACAGAACCAGTAATAATTTTCTTTTGAATCCCACCACTGAGAAGGAGTATGAAGAATATTACCACTTCCAAATAAAATAAAATAAGGGATGTCAGGAAGCCTGACGGGCACCTAAATTGTAAATATTTGAAGAGGCAATACAGAAGCGAGAACTAAGCTCAGCACTTTAATTCTCTTCAAATTTGACTAGAGTCCAGGCCTAACTGGATATTTGGGCCCCAGGAAAAAAAAAAGACTGATAGTTCCAGCGGAGAGGCAACCTACACATTTCTGTGAAGAACCAAAGAGGCCAAGCGGCAGCGGTAAAAAAATAAAAATAAACTGTACAAACAGCCTCAGGCTCTCCGAGTCTCAGATTTGCAAAACTTGTCTCCAGTTTGATCATAAGAAGCAAACAGCCAGCCTATGCTTGGGTGAGCTGGCTCTTTCTGAAAAAGCAAAACACGGGGTGTTTTGAAATGCAATCCAAACTACAAGCGGGAGGATTATGAAAAAAAAAAAAAAAGCTTATGTTAAGTACAACCCAATACGGTTATCCACATTTCCAGGTCTCGCTTTGCCCCCACCTTCTCCTACTCTAGTTCTCCAAACTTTCCCAAACACCTCCATTCCTTCCTCCTCCCCCTCCTGCCTATTTCTTCTGCTTGGATTTTTTTTCCAGGTCTCCAATGAAATCCTCGCCTCCTTTCTTGGGCCTTGGCTGGGCTCTGCCTGGCCCTCCCGTTTCTCAGTAAACTCTGAACTAGATCTGAGCCCGTAAATTCAAAAGGCAGAGTTCGCGGGGATGAGTGGCCCCAGAACCATCTGCAATATTTGTGCAGGCTTGGTTTCAAGGGTACGCCTGCCGATGGGGATCAGAGGTAAGAAGGAAAAGCTTCTATCCCATTGCCATGGGCATTGGCTTGGCATGGACCATGGCAGGAAGGTGCTAGCAAATAAGCAAACAAGCAGGCTTCAATTAGGCTCTGGGCAAGGATTCAGAAATCCCCAGTTCTGCTCTGCTGTCAGGTCATCAGCGGAGCCATCAAGCTTACGCCTGGAAGATGTCAGAATTTCACCGCATGGCTGTGCTCCACCAGACGAATTTCCTCCCTTGGCAAAGCAACCTGACTTTTATCCCCAGCAACCCAATTTCCTGCCATGACGTCCTCCACTTGGTGCCCCCCAGAAGTGTTGTATTTCACATCAGGCTCCCTGGCAAGAGCTCAGCAGAAATTCATGCATAATCAACAGTGCAGCTGGACTAGGCTCTAGGTGCATCCTTTTTATTTATTTATTTATTTATTTATTTTATTTGGTTTGTCAATTGCTTACAAGATAATAGGTATAAGTAAAAACATAGTTATGAATACATGGATACATATAAGACAAATAAAAGAAACAATAGGACAGGGACGGTAGGCATGTTGGCGCGCTTATGCACGCCCCCTACAGACCTCTTAGGAAAGGGGTGAGGTCAATAGTAGACAGTCTAAGGTAAAAGTTTTTGGGGTTTGGGGAAGAAACCACAGAGTCAGGTAGAGTATTCCAGACATTGACCACTCTGTTGCTCAAGTCGTATTTCCTGCAGTCAAGTTTGGTGTGGTTTACCTTGAGTTTGTATTTATTGTTTGCTCTTGTGTTGTTATGGTTCTTATTGTTATATATTTTACTTCACGTTCTCCAACACACAACACCACCTCACTAGAGATGGTCTTCAGCAGGTTCTGATCAGTTCTGGAGAACCGGTAGTGGAAATTTTGAGTAGTTTGGAGAACCGGCAAATACCACCTCTGACTGGCCCTGCCCCCATCTATTCTCTGCCTCCCAAGTCCCAGCTGATCGGCTGGGTCTTCTTTGGTTGCCCTGCACAGGAGAATGGAGCTGGAAAGCAGGTTAGTGGGGTGGGGAGGAAATGGAGATTTTACAGTATCCTTCCCCTGCCACGCCCACCAAGCCACATCCACAGAACTGGTAGTAAAAAAAATTGAATCCCACCACTGCACCTCACTAGAGAAGGATCTTGACCACATCGTAGAGAGAGAGTGTTAAGCCTGGGTTCCCCAACCAGGGTTAAGGAGACAAGCTAAACAGAATGTGCAGCGTTAGTCAGATAGGCACACAGATAAATGAGTGAGATAAGCTTGTATGTTTATTAACATACAGTAAAAATAACAGATCTGCTTGTGCTATCAAAATATAGTTTATTCCATTTAGAGTTTATAGCATAGTCAAAATAACAGTCCATTAGTCATGTATCATTTTAGTCAGTCCATTCAAGGATATTCAGTTAGCAAAGTCCGTGTAGAATATCCAATGTCAGTTCACTTACAAATCAGTCCTTTCTCTCTTCCTTTCCAGTAGGGGAAAAATGCAGTCTTCAGTCTATCCAGTAATTAGGGATCAAAAAGCCAGAGAGTGCAAGCTGCAGTACCTTGCTTCTTTTATGGTGCTATTACAACCACTCCCTGAATTACAATCCTACAGTTAAAGTTGCAGACACTTTAACTAACAAACTATGATAACATATTTATTATTTTACCTAAACCAGTTAGGGTAAACAATGTTATCCCTAACATTCTCCCCTTTTAGGTAAATATAATAATATAACTATTTACATCTTTAAATCATATTTGTTACAACTTTCTTTAAACTTGATTACTCCTTGAGCTTTTGTAAATTGGTCTGCAATGTTTTCTTCTGTCATGCAGTATTCCAATTTAATTAGCCCATTCTTTACAGATTCTCTAACATTTAAGTATCTTAAATCAGTATGCTTTGATCTAGTTTTTACAGCAATATTAGTAGCTAACTTTACGGCTGCCTGGTTGTCCTCGTACACAATAATGAAATCTTTAACAATTATACCCATGTCTAATAATAACTATTTGTACAAAATTAAGTCAGTGCATAGTAATGACAGACATGAAAATTCCGCTTCCATCGTGGACAAGCTAATATGCTGTTGTCTGATTGACCTCCACCCTATTAGTGTCTTACCAAATAATATAGCTATCCCAGATGTTGATTTTCTAGTGTTTATATCAGTTGCAAAACTTGCATCTGCATAGGCACTAAGACTCAAATCACCCTTTGGTTCTATATACAATGCATGGTTCATTGTTCCTTTAAGCTATCTTAAAATTCTCTTTAATGATTGCCAATGACATTGATGTGGATCTGAATTAAAACATGCCAGCTGATTAACACTATAAGCTATATCTGGCCTTGACCAATTGCTTATATATGATAAGCTACCAATCAAAGATTGATATATAGACTTATCAAATTTGGGACTTTGATCATCAGTTTTGCAAACTTCCTGACTCATTGGAGACTTTGCCGGTTTACAAAGTTCCATTTTATACGTTTTAATTAATTGGCAAATTTTATCTTCTTGAGATATCTTAAATCCATTTTTTGTTTTGTTAATTGTCAATCCTAGATACTTTTTAATTTCACCTAAATGCTTTAATTTTATCTTTTTGGCTAATAATGATATAATCTCATTAGCTTCATTATTAGTCTTAGTTATCAAAGCAATATCATCTGTAAATAATAACAATAATGACACCGTTCCATTATTTTCTCTTTTAAACACACATGGATTTGCTAAACCAGATTTAAATCCTATATTGTTTAATTCTTTCACAATATATTGGTTCCACCCAAAGCCAGATTGTTTCAACCCGTAAAGACTCTTTTTGAGTTTCCAACAATCATTACTATTTACTTTATTGTCTTTTATAATAATTGGCTTTTTCAAATATATAGTGTGCTGCAATGGTGCATGCAAATAAGCAGTTTCTACATCTAAATGGTTAATGACATAGTTTTTCTTAGCTGCCCACACTAATGCTGCTCTCAAAGATGTTGCTTTAAGACTTGGTGCGAAAACTTCATGGTAATCAGATGCAGTTTGATTAAATCCTTGAGCTACCAACCTAGCTTTATGGGTAACAGTCCCATCATTTTCAGTTTTTACTTTAAATATCCATTTGCACCCAATGGATTTTTCTCCTGGAGGTAATTTAGCATCTTCATATACTTTCATTACCTTTAATGAATTTCGTTCTTTTTCCATTGCCTTTTGCCAATTCTCCTGATCCTTAGCAGGATACATCCTAAGTTCATCTACACTAGTTGGAACTTTAGTTACTTGGCAAACTATACTTGCTTGATACCTATCAGGTGGTCTAGTTACAGATGTAGTACGTCTAGGTATTACAGGACTTAAAGGTGGACTTTCATTTATTAACTCTTCTTGATTATCTAACTCTTCCTGATCAACTGTTTCCTCTTGTCCTGGTCCTATTTGCTCTTCTTGGACTTCTTCTTTAATTGGACTCTTCTTATAACTAGTCTGATCTTTCTGCCTTTTGTAGGGTTCAATAATTACTTCATTATTTAAATCTTGCTCTAATCTATTCCATCCTACATGTTCTAGGAATTTTGCACTAGCACTGGTGTAAATTCTAGATGTACCTGTTTCCCAGAATCTATAAGATCTATGATTAGATTTATATCCTACAAAAAATAATCTTTTAGCTCTATGCTGTCCTTTTTGTCTGAGTTGTGTAGGGATATGCACCCATCTGGTGCTCCAAATGTGTGCATGTAACTTAAATCAGGTTTTGTACCATGCCACAGTGTGAATGGTAATTCACCTGTTGTTGAATTAACAACATTATTTAATATATGATTACCACACATTATTGCTTCTCCCCACAAATTGTCAGGTAATCCTGAATCAGACATCATAGTACATGCCATTGATTGTAGTGTTTGGCCTCGTCTCTCTTTAAAGGCATTATGTTATGGTCTATATGGTGCAGACTTTTTATGTTGAATACCTAACATTCTAAGTCTATTCTGGAATTTATTATTTGTAAATTCTGCACCATTATCTGTTATAAGAGTTACTAATTTCTTTTTAGTTTTTCTTTCTGCAAATTTTATCCAATTAAAGATATTTAGATACGTTTCAGTTTTGCTCTTCATTAAATAGCAAAACCCATATCTAGAATAGTGGTCCATTATACTTAATATGTATCGAGCTCCTCCTACACTTGGTTTTTTCGGACCTATTAAATCAGCAAATACTACTTCTAAAGGCTCTTTGGTAGTAAATCCATCAACTCTATTAGCCGGTATGACCCTGCTTTTGCTTTGATTACAGACAAAGCATTGCAAATACTTATTACAAGGTTTCAAACTTATTCCTTTAGATAGTTGTACAGTTCTCTTAAGCATTTTAAAATTTAAATGCCCTAGCCGTCGGTGTAACAAGTGAATACATTCATCATGAGGTTGCTTATTATCATAAACCGTGTTAGCCACTTCTAAACCATCATCATTTAACACATATAATTCACCTCTTAAAGATGCAGTAATTTTCTTATCTTCTTTCTCAATTATGCAGTTATCTCCTTCAAAGATAATTACATATCCTAGTTTAACCAAAATTCTAACTGAAATTAAATTAAACTTAAGTTGTGGTACATATAACATTTTTACATTCTCTTTTATAAAAGAACAATATGCTATACCTTGACCTTTAGCTTTCAGTTTCCAGCCATTGGCTAACGATATCTGCTGTGTACTCTTGGACATTTTAATAAAATTTTTGTTATCATTTGTTATACAGTGGGATGCTCCACTGTCAATCACCCTTAAATTATTTTTTACAGCTCCGTTAATATACATGGCTAACTCTAAATTTTTATTTATCTTTTGATGACTTTTTGTATTCTGGTCAGCGTTCTGGCGCTGTGCTTTTTTACAAAATCTTGCCAAATGTCCTCTTCCTCCACAATTAAAACACTTTTTAATTGCATATGCAGTAGGAGATTCATTATCTTCTTTTTGAGGTTTCTCCCTCCTTAACTGATCTCTTTCAAGCCTTCTTCTTGCCTCTTCAATCAATCTGCCAGTTATATCAGTTAAAGTTAAACTTTCCTTAGGCAAAATTTCAAGGGAAGTGACGTAGTTATAACTTTCGTCAAGTGAAGATAGAATTATGTAGACTTGGTGTAGTTCAGAGAAAATAAGCTCTTTCTCATGCAGTTCTTGAAAAATGCATTTTATAGAATTCAAATGACTAAGCATATCACCATTCGTCTGGAGATGCGTTCTGAAAAGCTTCTGTGTTAGATTTATGTGAGTACCAACGTTATCTCGGACATAAATCCTCTTCAGCTTCTGCCAACACCCAACAGCCGTTTGCTCTCTACGGATATGAACAAGTTGCTGGTCAGACAGTGTTAGTCCTATTATGCAAATAGCTTGTTCATTTTTCTGTATAAAGTCTTTTATCTTTATTTCCTCAATCTCTGGATCCCATTCCTCTACGTTTGGTGGATTTTCAATTATGTTCCACAGACCTTCTCTTCGTAGAAGTAGACTACATTTCATAGACCATGATACATAGTTTGTTCCATCCAACTTGGATATAAGGGACAAACTTTGTAGATTGACTTGTGCCATGTTTTCTTATATGGATATAAAACTATAATTAATAAAACACAGCTGTCTGTTTACTGTAACGTATAACAACACAAACTCTCACTTTTACATAAATCTGTTTTATCCTAGTTAAACTGACTTTGCAGCCTCTGGGCCCATAACCAGTATTAAGCCTGGGTTCCCCAACCAGGGTTAAGGAGACAAGCTAAACAGAATGTGCAGCGTTAGTCAGATAGGCACACAGATAAATGAGTGAGATAAGCTTGTATGTTTATTAACATAAAGTAAAAATAACAGATCCGCTTGTGCTATCAAAATATAGTTTATTCCATTTAGAGTTTATAGCATAGTCAAAATAACAGTCCATTAGTCATGTATCATTTTAGTCAGTCCATTCAAGGATATTCAGTTAGCAAAGTCCGTGTAGAATATCCAATGTCAGTTCACTTACAAATCAGTCCTTTCTCTCTTCCTTTCCAGTAGGGGAAAAACACAGTCTTCAGTCTATCCAGTAATTAGGGATCAAAAAGCCAGAGAGTGCAAGCTGCAGTACCTTACTTCTTTTATGGTGCTATTACAACCACTCCTTTAATTACAATCCTACAGTTAAAGTTGCAGACACTTTAACTAACAAACTATGATAACATATTTATTATTTTACCTAAACCAGTTAGGGTAAACAATGTTATCCCTAACAGAGATCACTTCAGGAGCTGATTGCTTTCAGTCAACAAAAGGGCGTAGTTTCCTTTGTATAGGTAGTCCTTGACTTATAACCATTCATTCAGTTTTGGTCACCATGGTGTAAAAAAGTTTTTGAGACTCTGAAAAGAGTGCAGAGAAGGGACTGAAGGCTAAAACATATGAAGAATGGTTGCTGGGATTGGGTACATCTAGTTTAATGAAAAGAAGGACTAGCAGTCTTCCAATATCTGAGAGGCTGCCACAGTAAAAAGGGAGTCAAGCTATTCTCCAAAACACCTGAAGGCAGGACAAGAAGTAAAAGATGGAAACTAATCAAGGAGAGAAGCAACTTAGAACTAAGGAGAAATTTCCTTATAGTTAGAACAATTAACCAGTGGAACAACTTGCCTCCAGAAGTTGTAAATGCTCCAACGCTGGAAGTTTTTAAGAGGAGATTGGATAACCCTTTCTCTGAAGTAGTGTAGGGTTTCCTGCCTAAGCAGGGGGTGGACTAGAAGACCTCCAAGGTCTCTTCTGATCATCTCTCAATGGGGAAACCAGATTCACTTAACAACCATGTTATTAATGTAAAACTATGACACTGCTGTTAAGCTAGTAACATGGTTACTAACTTAATCTAACTTAACAATGGCACTGATTCACTTAACAAATGTGGCAAGAAAGATCGTAAAATAGGGCAAAACTTGCTTAACAACTGTCTTGATTAGCAATGGAAATGTTGGGCTCAATTGCAATCATATGTTGAGGACTATCTGCTTATCCCTGTAGATTATTACACTGTTTTTGTCTTCCACACTTCCTATGGTTTGCTGGCCCTTCGCCACTCTCTTGGTTGCTGACATAACTTGCACGTCTGTCCTAAGAAGTTCTGATTCTCAACTCTAACACCTCACCTCTCATTATCTTTAATTGGCATGAGTGTATGAAATTTGCAATCCAACATATTTTGCTTTGCTTTTATTTATTTTTTATTTTGCTTTTTTCTTAAATGTACAAAACGCCCAACTGCCATTATGAATCCGGGCTGCCTACAATAACAACATTTAAAATAAAACAATCCATATAAAACCAGAGAGAGAAAAAGATGAGAACAACAAGCGTGACATGAATTGGCCAGCCCACGAGGGGCCCACCACCCACTCAGCCCATGGCCTGGGAAAATACTGAGGCCCCCAGCTGAGGGAATTTGCCATAGAAATTTGCTACAATTCTGCATATTATTTTTAATGGCATGGGAAGTCAATTATATCAAAGAAATATTTTCCCCCAAAAGCCTGATATTAATGGACACAATGCACTAATTAATGTGTCCCAGATGTTTAAAACATCCTTCAGTAGACAGTTAATATGGAGTACTTCTTTTGCAATATTTGTCCAGAAAGTCCATCTAACCTCACAAAATAACTCATGCAATCTGTTAGTAACTGAGCATCAAACTGAAGAGATTTTGAGACTAAGGAACAATGAATATTCACAAAGTTAAGATTAAGGATGAAGTCTTAAAGCCATTTTACAAAACACAACATGAATTTGCGAATTCAAAGATTTGCAAACCCTAACCTTTCAATAATTACAGGAACTGAACATTTATTGATTTATTTGTTTATTTGATTTGTCAATCGCTTACGAGATAATAGGCATAAGTTTAAAGATAGTTATGAATACATGAAATGGATACATATGAGAAAAATAAAAAGAAACAATAGGACAGGGATGGTAGCCACGTTGGTGCACTTATGAATGCCCCTTACAGACCTCTTAGGAATGAGGTGAGGTCAATAGTAGACAGTCTAATGAAGAGAATATTTGAGGGGCTGCTACAGAGAGGAAGGGATCAAGCTATTTTCAAAGGCACCTGTAGTCCGGACAAGGAATACTCGACAGAAACTGATCAAGGAGAGATTCAACCTGGAAATAAGGATAAATTTTCTGACATTGAGAACAATCAACCAATGGAACCGCTTGCCTTTGGAGGTTGTGGGAGCTTCATCACTGGAGGCTTTCAAGAAGAGATTGGACTGCCATTTGTCAGAAATGGTGTAGGATCTCATGCTTGGTTGGGGACGGGGATTGGAGTAGATGACCTACAAGGTCCCTTCCAACTCTGTTAATCTAATCAAATTTAACTTTTCACTTAAGCACTTAAATGTAAGGAAACAACAGAAGAAACCTAAAAGGTTTGATGACAATCCACAAAGAAAGGAGACATACAGAGAGTTAAAAGAGGATCAGTCTATGAAGGGAGGAAGTTGTTTAGCAATAGCACTTAGATTTATATACTGCTTAATAGTGTTTTATAGCCCTCTCTCAGTGGTTTACAGAGTCAGCATATTGACCTCAACAATCTGGGTCTTCATTTTACCCACCTTGGAAGGATGGAAGGCTGAGTCCACCTTGAGAGAATCAGGATCAAACTGCTAATAGTCGGCAGAATTATCCTGCAATGCCGCATTCCAACCACTGCACCACCACAGTTGGTGGTTTTCCTCTCCAAAAGAACATTCTTTCTTAAATATCATTGCTTTTCTGTTGCATGCCCTCCACATTCAGGATGCCCTAGGATGGATGGAAGGATGGAAGGCTGAGTCCACCTTGAGCCTTGATTGCTTCCAAGCACGGAATTTCCATTTATCTCTGATCCCTAACTGCCATGATGTGCTGTCATGCTAAGAGTCAGGTTTTCAGGCCTTGGGCATGAAACCTGCTGGATTACTTTGAACCAACCACTATCAACCAAGAAGTCAGGAGCAAACCACTTCCAAAAATCTTGCCAAGAAAACTGCAGGGATGTATTTATGTAGTTGCTAGGGCTCAGGATTGACTCAAGCACATTTATTTATTTAATTGAAATTTAATTTAATTTAATTTAATTATTCATTTATTTGGTCGGTCCTTGGCACTCTCTAAGCTTGGTTGTTTTCTTGCAGATGTTTCATTACACAAACTAGGTAACCACCATCAGTGCATCCATTTATTTATTTATTTGTACTTATTTATGATATATTTGTGTATTATGTGCTATTTATGTCTTTAGGTAGTATTTATTTATGTATTTATTTATTAAAATTCTATTGCGTCCATCTCACTATCCAAGGCGGCTGTGGAGGACTTATTTGCCAGGAAAGCTGCTTAGTTTCGCATTTCAGAAGATAACTTTTGTAGTTTTGCAATTAAAACCTCCATGTCCCAGCTTTTAAAGCCATCTCCCCAAAGTCCAATTGCAAAGGAAAACAAAACCCAGAATCCCCAGCCAGTTATTCAGCGACATTGTTGTGGAATTCTTGGAGTGGTCCTCACCAGAAAACTGGAAGGCGCCCAGCTGGGAAAGGCGGCAAAGGTTATGTATTTGCCTTTTACATTTTCTGAAATCCCAAAGCTGAACGTTTCCCGTATTCCTGGGGCTTAATGTAATCTGTTGCTTGGCCCCTAAAATGGCTCTTTCTACCTCTTCAGTCTTGGAAAAATGTTGACCCTAAATATATTTGCATTGGCACCACTTCTAAAGGTGTCATGCCAACAAGTGAACAGAACCGTATTTCAGAAAGTTAATGGTGGTGGAAAAACACCACTGCTTACAGGCCCGGCCAAAGAAATCCACTCCCCCCCCCCACTTCACAACTCCTTGGAAGAATAAACACTAGAGCTTCATCCAAGGCATCTGTAGGAGAACGTGTAAAATTTCCTTGTTCTGAATCAGGTTTTGGCCTGTGTACCTCAATTCAATCTTCTCTGCTTAGCAAAGAATTCTGAGTCTCAGATAAGGGTCAGTTGATCCTTTAGTTTAGAAACGAGGAATTTACTGTAACCTAAGACAAGAATGTCCTCCTGGACCACCAGAAGGCAGCTAGAAAGGAAAGATAGATGGATAGGGGGAGGAAGGGAGGGAGGGAGGGAGGAAGAGAGAGAGAGAGATGTGGTTAGGTAGTTAGTTAGGTAAATGATAGGTAGGTAGGTAGGTAGGTAATTAGAGAGAGAGAGACAGACACAGACAGACAGGTAAGTAGTTAGGTAGATGATAGATAGATAGATAGATAGATACGGTAGGTAGGTAGGTATGTAGGTAGATAGATAGAGATAGATAGATAGATAGATAGATAGATAGATAGATAGATAAGGTAGGTAGGTAGATAGATAGAGATAGATAGATAGATAGATAGATAGATAGATAGATAGATAGATAGATAGATAGGGTAGGTAGGTAGGTAGATATAGATAGGGAGATTAAAGAGAGAGAGAGAGAGACAGATATGTAATTAGGTAGGTAGATGATAGATAGATAGATAGATAGATAGATAGATAGATAGATAGATAGATAGATAGATAGATAGATAGAGTAGGTAGGTAGATACAGGTAGGGAGATTAGAGAGAGAGAGACAGATATGTAATTAGGTAGTTAGGTAGATGACAGATAGATAGATAGATAGATAGATAGATAGATAGATAGATAGATAGATAGATAAATAGATAGATAGATGATATGTAGGTAGATATGTAGATATAGATAGAGACAGACAGAGACACAGTCAGACAGAGATAGGTAAGTAGGTAGGTAGATGATATGTAGGTAGATTGGTAGATAAAGATCGATAGAGACAGAGACAGACAGACAGACAGACAGATATTTTCAAACTTTTTTTAATTGAAGAGTTGGATGGTTAATATTGATGTCTTGAGCATCATAGAGTTTAAGGTACAGGTAGTCCTTGACTTACAACAGTTTATTTAGTGACTGTCCAAAGTTACAACTTCAGTGAGAAAAGTGACTTATGACTATTGTTCACACTTACGACTGTTGCTGCATTCCCACTGTCAGGTGATCAAAATTCGGACAGTTGGCAACTGACTCCTATTAACGACCATTGCAGTGTCCCGGATCCTGTGATCCCCTTTTGTGACCTTCTAGCAAGCAAAGCCCATGCGGGAAGCCAGATTCACTTAACAACTGCCTGATTCACTTACCAATGTCAGTGATTCACTTAGCAACTGTGGCAAAAAGTCATAAAATGAGCCACAACTAACTTCCTCACTTAGCAGCAGAAATTTGTGGATCAGTGGGCCAGAGAGGAGGGGTGGACGTGGTCAACCTAGTTTCCAATCTATTTTGAAAGCAGGACAAGAAGCAATGGATGGGAACCAATGTAGGAGAGAAGCAATCTGGAATTAAGGAGAAACTTCCTAATAGTGAGGAAAAGTAACCAGTGGAACTGCTTGCCACCAGAAGTTGTGTGTGTTCCATCATTGGAGGTTTTTAAGAAGAGATTGGACAGACATTTGTCTGGAATGGTATGGGGTCTCCTGCTTGAGCAGTGGGTTGGACTAGAAGACCTCCAAGATCCCTTCAAACCTTGTTATTCCATTATTCTCCACCTCCTCCCAAAATCCTGCAGATTAGCTTGGGTTCCCCCGCCCCTTCTTCTTCATCCAATGGCCTTATTTTGCACGGAGAAGCACCTCTACAATTTCTGTAACTTGTAATTTGAGATGCAAAGCTTGCCTGGTGCTGTTGAAGTAAAATTTTCCTTGCCTGTCAAGAAATAATAAACACGTTCTCCCCTCCTTCACACCCCAAAGTCTAAGGTGAAGAATGAAAGTTTCTGATTTCCAAAAGCCAACGCAAAGGCTGAGAAGAAGCTGGCATGTTTTCTTCTCATTACTCTTCCCGGTTTCTTCAGCTTGCCCCTCTTGGCAGCCCCTTCCCCAAAAATCTGGGACTTGTCCTGAAAGATCCTCCCCGAGAGATGGACAGCTCGGCTCCCCTTTTCCTGGAGGGGGCCCTTCTCATTCTCTCCATCTTCGAAGGAGGAACAGGAGGGAAGAAAACACAACCTTTCATTTCTTGGTTTCACAAGTTGTCACATGTTCTTAACAGGAAATGTCTTCGCCACCACCCTCTCGTCCGTGAAAGGATTCCTCCTATTTCAAGATTCATTAACAGCAGAGCTTGGGGAAAATGAAGGAGGCTATGTGGATAGAGGCCTGTCTTTCTTTGCTTTCCCTCCCTCTGCTCCCTCGTTCATTCTCCAAGATGGAAACTGATGCAAGGAGTCCAATTGTATCCAACCTGTGCTGTCCAGACAGTATATAGGCAATTGGGAATTGGGATAGTTAAGTGGAAATTGGGAGCTGTCCCTTTAAGGGATTGCCTCATGGTAAATGCAGTTAATGCATCCTGGGAAATGTAGTTCATGTCATGTGGTCACATCTGTAATCCTGATTGGTCACTGAATTGACCCTTGGTTGGGTTAGGGGGGGTTCCTTCACTCTTGCTTGGACCCCAGCAGAGTGCTGGTGTCTCACCCTTTGTTCCATCGTTATGGGATGAAGATCACTATAATTTCACACTATGAAGTCAACTATGCAGAGATTTGGACATTAAGATGAATCTCGACATAACGGTGAGTTATACCTTAAGGATACCTTGTGGTTCCAATAAAGAAACTTTGTATGGAAGGCTTTGTAGGGTTTGCCTGTCTATCTTTATATTCAGCCAGCAATTTTAAAGGTAGAACACAACCGTAATGAAAGTTTTTGGTTCTTGGATCCCTACATTTGGGCCCAGCTTGTGGTTACCCAAATGGGGGTGTAAATTATAAAGAACCGCATAAGCAGTGGAAATGTTTTAGTGGGAGGGTGCCGGACTTTGGCAACTTGAAGACTTGTGGACTTCAACTCCCAGAATTCCCCAGCCAGCATGCTTGGACGCTCCTGTTTTAATACAAAGAGGAAGACATCAGTTATCTAGATTTTTACAGAGGTGCCCAAAATACTCTCCTGCTGTGGGAAGCCATCTCACTCCTAGAAGAATGTAATATTTTGAGAAATAATTTAAAAAGGCAGGATAAAATATTTCCCCTAAAAGAGAAATAAAATTTTTAAGGGAGACAGAAACTCAGAGCTCCAGCTCACTGCTCCCAGCAGATATTTAGTGCCCATTAAGAAAGACTGGACCAGCCTATCTACAAACACAAAAGACTTTCAGCTCCAGGATGATGGGATTGAAACATGACCCTTCAGGACATAATAGGATTAACCCACTACCATTTATCAGCAGAGTTCACCACATGACACAGTCTCCTTAAGGACATTGCATCACCCTCCAAACTTCAACCAAACTTGGCTCAGATAACCTACAGAGCCAGCTATGACCCCTACATAACCCCTAGAGCAGCAATAGAATACATGCTCTTGCACAGGAACAGGAAGCTCAAATGCAAACCCCAAGAAAAGGTTTTAAAACCTCTCACTCTCAACTCCATGTGGTCAGTTGCCCAGGATCACACTGTGCTCAGTGATTCTGCTTCATCAATACACGGACCCTCTTTCCAATCAGCCTCCAGTCTCCATTTTGTCTCCAGTGCCTTTCTCCTGGCTTGGAACTGAACCAGATGGAGATTTCTTCCAACTCTCCTTTTTCAGAAAGGCCTGAAACACACAGCATCCCCACAGTTATGTGATCAAAATTCAGGTGCATGGCAACTAACATATATTTATGTTTGTGATAGTGAAGAATATCTGTAGCTTGGGTGTAGGATGAAGGTGGGGGTTCATTCTCTGAGCTTGTAGGTTTGTTTCCGAATATTTCGTTACCAGGCTAGGTAATATCTTCAGCAGAATTAAGGGAATGTCATTGTCAATGTTCTTCTACTCATAAGGGCTTTGTATGGTCAGTAGTGATGGGAAAGTCATCTCAGGTGAGGATCATTGGGAGATGAGGTGCTGGTTGGGTGTGTGTGCATGGGTTGATTAAGGGTTGGTTGAGCCCTTAGCTTTCATAGCTAAGGCAGGACTAGAACTCACAGTCTCCTGGTGATTGGCCCAAAGTCACCCAGCAGGCTTTCATGCTTAAGGTGGGACTAGAATTCACACTCTCCTGGTGACTAATTGATGTTCCTAAAATTCCACTAAAGATGCTACCTAGCCTGGTAACAAAATATTTGGAAACAAACCCACAAACTTGGAGATGGGCATCTCCATCTTCATCCTACACCCAAGCTATAGATAGTCATCACTATTGCAAACATAAATACATGTTAGTTACCATGCACCTGAATTTTGATCACATCACAGAGGATGCTGTGATGATCATAAGTATGAGGACTATTTTTTTCAGTGCCATTGTAAATTGGAAGAGTGCAGAGGTGGGTATTCACCAGGTTCTGACCAGTTCTGGAGAACCAGTAGGAGAAATTTTGAGTAGTTCAGAGAACCAGAAAATTCCACCTCTGACTGGAGATTTTACAATATCCTTCCCCAGCCACGCCCACCAAGCCACGCCCACAGAACCAGCAGTAACATAATCATGAACCGGTAGTAACACCGGTTGAATCCCACCCCTGGACTCCATGCAAAGCAATGGCATAAAGGCATGTTTTTTTGACTGTTCCTTTACTAATTTTTTTTATTAAAGCAGTGGTATTAAATTCATTCTTGCACAGAATTAAAAATAAACAGTAGGTAACCAACCCTGCAAAGAATATATTGACTTACTATTTGAGTACCAGTTGACTGATGGTCATTACTATTTAGCTTTTGATAAAATGATGGGGAATTCAGTTTTACCAAGGTAGTCAGTAATCATTTCTGTGTATGACATAAATTAATTTCAGCCAGACTCAAAAAGAGATTTCTGAGTTTGTTCCTTCCTCTCAAGAACAATAAGCAAGCTCAGTGCAGGAATTTCTATTACAAATACTACAAAAAGCAAATTATGGGTGTGTCTCTTCAACTGGACTTGAAAAGAAAATTCATCTATCACTGATGAAAATCTCAAAGAAGCAAAGCCTGAAAGAAAGAAAAAAAACCTCACAAGTATGCTACTTAGTGTTTCCTGCAAACACTGGCCAGTTACATTTTAGAAGATAACGTAGACTTCGAAAACTAATTTATCTATTGTAGTGATATGTGAGCCTAGCTTCTAAGGTTGGAGGCCTTTCACTAAATATCAAACCAGCCTCATATTCAGTAAAATCACCCCATGATCCAATAGATCAACAAAATTATCATTGTCATAAACACCAATAAATGGGATGGAATTTAGTGAGGAGGTAGGTTCTGCAGGACGGAGGGGGCATTGTAGAGGTGGTATTCAGCAGGTTCTGACCAGTTCTGGAGAACCAGTAGCAGAAATTATGATTAATTCCCGCCCCCATCTATTCTCTGCTTCCTGTGTCCCAATTGATGGGCTGAGTCTTCTTTTTTTGCCCTGCACAGGAGAACGGAGCTGGAAAGTAGGTTAGTGGGGTGGGGAGGGGAGGGAATGGGGATTTTGCAGTATCCTTCCCCTGCCACGCCCACCAAGCCATGCCACACCCATCAAGCCACACCCACAGAACTGGTAGTAAAAAAAAAATTGAATCCCACCACTGGAGGAGGAAGAGGCAATGTAGCTCAGATATTACGTGTGGGAAAATGAGGGTGAAGAGATCTCCTCCTAATGAAAATAACGAGTCTGGTGTAGTTTCCAGGTGCTGGTTTAGAAACTGGGAGAGTATGAATTCTACTTTCACCTTAGGCATGAAAACCAGCTGGGTGACTTTGGATCAATCACCAGGAGACTGTGAGTTCTAATCCTGTAGAGGGAAGGGAAGGGAAGGGAAGGAAAGAGAAGGGAAGGGAAGGGAAAAGGGCCAGTTTGGTGTAGTGGTTAAGTTACCAGCCTAGAAACCAGGGCACTGTGAGTTCTAGTTCCATCTTAGGCATAAAAACCAGCTTGGTGACTTTGGGCCAGTCATTCTCTCTCAGCCCAACTCACAGGGTTGTTGTGGGAAAAATAGAGGGAAGAAGGATTATTGTATACGTTCACTGCCTTGAGTTCTGTACAGCAATAGCATTTAGCAATAGCACTTATATACCACTTCACAGTGTTTTACAGTCCTCTCTAAGCAGTTTTACAGAGTCAGCCTATTTTCCCCCACAATCTGGGTTTTCCTTTTACCGTCCTCAGAAGGATGAAAGGCTGAGTCAACCTCGAGCCAGTGATAATCGAACTGCTGGCAGTCGACAGAGTTAGCCTGCAATGCTGCACTCTAACCACTGTACCACCACAGCTCTTACAAAGTAATAAGGGCAGGATAAAAATCTAACAAATAAATAGTTCAGAGAGTATATTGTAGAAGCAGATAGTAGAGTCTTCAGTCTGGCAAGATTTTGTTTATAGGTGTGAAAGAATAAGACACTCGGCTTGGAAAAACCACCACGTGTCATGCTTTGCTTTGGGTCCTGAACATAAATCAGCACAATAAAGCAGTCTCTCGACATCATCATGCAATCAAACCTCAGAACTTCAGTTTATAACCTTAAACAACATCATCTTGGCATCCCATTGATGTCCTGAAGTGAAGATTCAGGTGAGCCTCCAAGCAACAAATAGTTCCAATCAGCTGCCCAGAGTCACCTTATAAGGGAGATGTGGGGCATAAAAGTTTAATAAATAAAGAAACAAACAAATGCACCAGAAGTCTAGGTCCCTTTGCAGGATTGGGACCCTCCCCCTCCCTGGATCTCCCACATGAGACCACCATCCTGTTGTAAAAGACAATTCCTCAGATAACCTGGAACCAAGCTGTGAAGGTTAAAAAGCAGCACTTTGAACTTGAATTCCAAAAATGTGCGATAAATTATATCAGTGCCTCTCACCTGCTACCAGCCTGCCAGCCACATTTTGTCCTAAACATTTCCAGATTGTCTTCAAAGGGAGTCCCATGTAGAACAGGTTACAGTACTCTAATCTTGGGACAATTGGGGGCATGGAACCCTTTAGTTCAGGCATTTATTAATCTGCTTTTAAAAAGGTTTGCATCCAAATCCAAAACACACAGCTGCAATCTGCATTTTTTCTTTTCTTTTTTTGAAAAAAAATTTCTGAGAGAAACAACAGTATTGCACCAATAAGGAAAACTTCATGGGTTATCAGACACTGTAAACAAAAAGATGGTTATGAAATAAACACAAATGTGGATACACACACAGACAGATATGATACATATGTGTGTTTATTTTATTGTTTATGGCACTGTGCAAATATCTTTCCATATATATAATAGTCTGGCACTATTTTCTATATCTTATATATATATATGGAAGATATGGAAAATAGTGCCAGGCTGAAATAATGCTCTACAAACAAAATAGCAAAACAGATAAGTTTGTTAGCAATTTGCACATCTGCATGAAGGACAAGTCTAATCTTGTGCCTGAAAATTAAGCTCACAAAGATAACCAACGTCTCCTTGCCAAATGTAGCATCTTTTCAGAGGAGATAAACATTTTCCAAAAATATTCATCTGCTTTTATCCCACTCGTCGGTTCCTCAGGATAATCTTTCCCACAAGAGACCAAACTGGAACAATTAGGAGGGAAAGGAGTTTATCTTCTTCTCTATGTGTTTTTTTTCCCTCTCTCTTTTCTTAGGTTACATGCTCTGCCTTGGGTAGAAATGGATCTAATTTCTCCATTCAGCAAAACTAAGCGATTAAGTTTTTATTTGGATTCTATCAGGCATGGAAGACAGCGAAGAATGCATGATTGAATGCTTCCAGAGCATTGTATGAAAAACATTGTATGGGGGGGGGGGGGAAGGGCCTTCAAACATTTCCCTTCTATAGACCCCACCTCCCTGCAGTGAAATTTCTTCCCTTTGCTCTACTTTAATGCCAGTCTTGCCCAGACTTGTCAACTTTAAACGGTATGGACTTCAGCTCCCAGAATTCCCTAGCAAACATGCTGGATGGGGAATTCTGGGAGTTGAAATCCACACCTCTTGAAGCTGCCAAGTTTGGTTTTATGTTATTTAGTTACTTTAGGCAGGAAACACTAGGCATCAATGAGACATCCCCCTTCTTTCTATTGTCAACTATAAAACGTGTATACAAAATGTTTTATGAGTTGACATTCGGCTCCCCTCACTTCTTGAAGGTGACCAGTACAACTTTACAACTTGCTTTACTGCTTTACAACTTGCTCAGGTGGCATTCAAATGTACTGTCAACTATAGAACATGTATACAAAATGTTTTATGAGTTGGATGAGGTTAATGGTCCCTACTAAGAAGTTGGGGCCAAAGTTCATGGGACCTTTCCCCATAGTAATGAACATCAACCCAGTCACAGTGAATTGTAATTGCCCTGATTGTTAGGGAAGATCCACCCAATATTCCATAGTAGCCTATTAAAACTTGTGGTTGGATCAGCGCTGAGGCCCCTCCCTCATGAGCCCCCAGATCCCATGGTCCTAGGAGGCCAAACCCATTATGAGGTGCAGCGAATCCTCAATTCAAGGTAGCACAGGAGACAACTCCAATATTTAATCAAATGGAAGGGCTACCCCTTATTAGAGGCATCGTGAGTAAAGAGTAGGTATGCCCAAGCCAATCACCTTGTGTCAAGTTTCCATGCAGAAAATCCAACCAACCCTGGGGAGGGGGTTTGTGAGCATAAGCTTCCCTATCTGCAATCAAATTGATTTTGTGTGTGTTGTACGGGTCACCTTCAAGAAGTGAGGGGAGCCGAATGTCAACATAAAACATTTTGTATACACGTTTTATAGTTGACAATAGAAAAAGGGGGATGTCTCATTGATGCCTAGTGTTTCCTGCCTAAAGAAACTAAATAACATAAAACCAAGAAGCAGGGAGGAAAAATGATATAGAAGATATTAAGCAAAAAAAATCCAGAATACAGGGACAAAACTGAGAGGAGGGAAGTTCAAAAGTAATGTTAGAAAGTAGGACTTCGCAGAAAGAGTAGCTTGGAACCCACTTCCAATGGAGGTAATGAGTCCATCATCAGTAACTGAGTTTAAACATTTTTGGGATAAACACATCTGTTAAAATTAAATAAATAATAATTATTATTGGTTTAGTTTAGTTTACTTTATTGCCATTGCACCTCATACAACGAAATCAAACACCATCTTCAGTTCACATCATGACCATGAAAATAAACACAAAGACACATCCTTCACATTCCACACATTGAATTGAAAACCCCTGACACCACACCAACGCTGCACTATATAGTAGAATTCAACAGAACTACTTCCCATGGATGGAACTTTATTAACTTTGGTATTAACTTTACTTTCTATTGCAAATAGAAATAGAATGACTATGGCAACAACAACAAAAAAGGCAAAGATGGTACCAATAGGAACATGAATGCAATCCAAAAATGATTGAAGCACCTCTTGAACACCATGTTCACTGATAAATTCGCCATCAATTGCAAAAGGGAGCTTTATTAGGAATAGTTTAAATCCTGTGACAATAACTCTAATACTGGTGAGCTGCAGTGGCTCACATGTAAGATGCTGGGCTTGTGCACCGCTGAGGTCGGAAACTCGGCGGTTCGATTCCCCTGAGCAAATAAACCATGAAGGGACAAGAAAGGAGGCTCCCCCCCAAACCTTACTGGCAATCAGGCATCCCACAGGTAGATAACACCATCTGAAAAAATTCCTTTCACAGAGGCAGCCAACCACCTTGCTGATCCCTGGCTAACACGTACCATACACTAAAAAAATAAAACCTCTAATGCTATCAAGCATCTGTGTCTGCCTATCCCAGGTGCTTGGGAAAGAAGGGATAGGCAGACAAAAATGCCAAATCCGGTCTGAACAGCTGGGTGATGGTGTGACGAACCGTAAAAAAAAACAAAAAAAAAAAACTGAAAGGGTAGATTCACTGGACCACTAAGTCTTTTTCTGTCATTTCTCTTCTATGTATAATCAACCTGTGGAACTGCTTGCCTCCAGGAGTTGTGGGAGCTTCATCACTGGAGGCTTTCAAGAAGAGACAGGAGAGCCATTTGTCAGAAATGGTATGGGGCCGTGCTGGCAAACCTGTAGCACACAGAGCCATTTGTGCCAGCATGTGAGCTACAAGGCAAACTTACCTCACTGTGCATGTGTGCGCCTCACAACTGATTTTCGGCAGGTTTGAGGCCTTTTTCAGCCTTTCAAAGGCTTTTGAGGAAGGCTTCTGCAGGCTTTGCAGGCCGAAAACTATCCCCGTTTCATCACTTCCTGTTTTTCAGAAAATACTGGAAGAGACGAAACGGGGCTAGTATTCAGCCTGCAAAGCCTGCAGAAGCCTTCCTCAAAAGCCTTTGAAAGGCTGAAAAAGGCCTCAAACCTGCCGAAAATCAGCTGTGAGGCATAGTGCAAGTAAAAGGTGGCAAGGGGGATGGCGGGAGAGCATTGCCTTCTGGGTGCTGGCACACAAGGGCGAGCATGAAAGTGTGTGCACAATTTTTGGCACAGGAGCCCAAAAAAGTTAGCCACCACTGGTATAGGGTCTCCTCCTTGAGCAGGAGGATGGACTAGATGACCTACAAGGTCCCTTCCGTTACTCTGTATGTTTCTCAAATATAGCAAAATGCTAAGAAGAATGCTAAAAATGCTAAGAAGAAAGTAAGTAGAAGGTACTGTGCACGTACAAATTTACCATATATGTGAAATACTAACCCTTTATTGTTGTGTATGCACTATAGTTAATAAAGTATGAGCTTACGATACGAATACGAATACGAATACCTTTATTGTCACTATCCACGTGTACAACTTGCATCATACGCATACACAGTGAGATTAAGCGACTCGTCGTTCAGTACAACCATACATGTTAAAAAGAGAATGTGCATAAGAATATCTAAAAATATCTAAAACAACAAAGAAGAATAAAATGAGTAAAATTACCAGCTTATTGCACTTAATTTGTGCCTATTCACAGTAGGAGTTATTGCACTTGTCAGCCAGCACAGTAATAGTCATGATATATTGCACAAAAATTTCCCAATTGTCCCAAAGTATTATTTACAATATGTTTGACAGGACTTAAAGTCAGTGCATATGTAAGTTCAGGGTAGTTATAGCTTTGGGAAAAAAACTGTTTTGAAGACGATTTGTCCTTGACCTGATGCACCTATAGCGCCTCCCCGAGGGCAACAGGTCAAACAGTCCGTTACCAGGATGGAAACTGTCTTTTATGATGTTCACAGCTCTACTAAGACAGCGTGAGGAATAGATGTCTGACAGGGAGGAAAGAGGGCAGCCAATGATCTTCTGAGCTGTTTTGACTATCCTCTGTAGTCTCTCCCTGTCTGCCATAGTACAATGACCATACCACACTGTAATGCAGTATGTCAACAGGCTTTCAATGGACGCACGATAGAAGGTAATCAGCAGGCTGGAGGCCAGATTGTGCTTCCTGAGCACTCGCAGGAAGTGGAGTCTCTGCTGAGCCTTCTTAATAACTGCCGTGGTGTTTTCCGTCCAGGAGATCTTATCAACAATAGTAACACCCAAAAACCGGAAAGTATGGACCCTCTCCACCTGCTCTCCATTAATGTAAAGGGGAGCCAGGTCAGTGTTGTGCCTCCTAAAGTCCACAATGAGTTCCTTAGTTTTCTTGGTGTTCAGAGCTAAATTATTGTCCGAACACCAAGCAGCCAACATCAGGACCTCCTTCCTATAAGCTGCCTCATCTCCCCTCGAAATGAGTCCAACCACCGTGGTGTCATCAGCAAACTTCACAATGAGGTTGCTATCATGGTGTGGACTACAGTCGTGGGTATAGAGGCAGTACAGGAGTGGGCTCAGCACACAGCCCTGTGGGGAGCCAGTGCTCAGCGTACGTGTGGAAGAAAGGTGGGGACCAAGCCTCACAATCTGGGGCCGATCACTCAGGAAGTTCTTTATCCAGGCACAAGTAAGGGGGGGCAAACCCAATGTATCCAGTTTTTTGATTAAAATTCCTGGGATGATTGTATTAAAGGCAGAGCTGTAGTCCACGAAAAGCATCCGGACATAGCTCTGCCGTTGCTCCAGATGGTTCAGCATAGCGTGCAGAGCTATGGCTATGGCATCTTCCGTAGACCGATTAGTGCGGTAAGCGAACTGATAAGGATCAAAATCCAAGGGGAGATGATTCATGATGTGCCGGAGCACCAGCCTCTCAAAACATTTCATGATTACAGGAGTAAGCGCCACTGGGCGGTAATCATTGAGGCTGGAGATGGGAGATTTCTTCGGCACAGGGATGATTATGGCAGATTTCAGACAGGATGGTATAACTGCCTGGGCCAGGGAGAGGTTGAAAATATCTCTGAAGATGGAGGCAAGCTGGGGGGCACATGCCCTAAGCACCTTGCCAGGGACTCCATCTGGGCCAGCTGCCTTTCTGGGGTTCGCTGCTCGGAACACCCGTCTGACGTCATCCTCCGTCACAGAAAAAATACTGGGTGGGGTAGCAGAACTGAATGTAATTGGAGGAGGGAGTAGGGCTGGTGCAGCTGTACGCTGTTGTGAAACTTCAAAGCGAGCAAAGAAGTTATTCAGCTCCTCTGCTAGCGCTGCACTCAGATGTTCTGTTGTTCCGTGACAACCCCTATAATTAGTGATGTCATGTATGCCCTTCCACACCTCCCGTGTGTTATGGCTAGACAAGTGGGACTCAATACTCCTCCTGTGATCCATCTTGGCTTTCTTAATCCCCCTCCTCAGGTCAGCTCGGGCGACTGTATACAAAGCTCTATCGCCTGACCTGAAGGCTACGTCACGGGCTTTAAGAAGTCCACGGACTTGAGTAGTCATCCAGGGTTTCTGATTTGGAAAGACCCGGATGTTTCTGTCTACAGTCACATTTCCGATGCAGAACTTGATATAGTCCAGCACCGTACTTGTATGCATTTCCAACTCTTGATGTTGGAACATCTTCCAGTCTGTCTGTTCAAAGCAGTCTTGAAGTCTACTAAGTGCATCCTCAGGCCAAATCGTTACAGTCTTCGTAATGGGCCTGCTACTGCGTCTGAGGGGGGTATAAGCTGGGGATAACAGGAGGGAGAGATGATCTGAATACCCAAGGTGGGGGAGGGGTATGGCTCTGTATGCATGTTTAATGTTGGTATAAACATGATCCAGAGTATTTTCTCCCCTCGTGGCACACTTAACATACTGGTAAAACTTCGGGAGTACAGTTTTCAGATTGGCCTTATTAAAGTCTCCTGCAATAATATGAACACCATCAGGGTAAGCCTGCTGCTGTTCGTTTATGGTATTCAGCAGGAGAGAGAGTGCCTTATCTGTGTTTGCGTCGGGCGGGATATACACCGCCGTAACGATCACAACAGTTAGCTCTCTCGGTAGAAAAAAGGGCCGACATCTTACAGACATGTACTCAAGATCCGGGGAACAATGATTATCTATAACTGTCCCATTATTACACCAGTTCTCATGTACGTAGATGCAGAGCCCCCCTCCTCTGCTCTTACCACAGTCCTTCGTTCTGTCCCAGCGTAAAAAAGTACGGCCTGCCAGCTGCATGCTAGCGTCAGGTATCCCAGAATGTAGCCATGTTTCAGTAATTACCATGACGCAGCAGTCTCGAACATAGCGGTTACCGGCGAGCTGTAGCTGTAAATAATCCGTTTTATGTGCCAGGGATCTGGCGTTGGCGAGATACAGACTCGGAAGAGGTGGCTTGAATGGATGTTTCCTCAGCCTAAGCATAACGCCAGACCTACAGCCTCGCTTCTGCTTCCTCTCCCTCCTCCGTCTTCGCCGCCTCCTGGCCCCGACAACAATCCACGGAGAGCCCGCTGGTCTCGCTATCTCATCGGGGATGTTATGGACGCGATGAAAGTCACTCGAAACAGACATCTGGCATTGAATTCCAATGTCTATAATATCTGATCGTGTATAGAGTTGGCTCGTAGAGCCGATAGTCCAGAAGACGTATACAAACAGCGGAAAAAAGCACCGAAAAGAGCACCGAACGGGAGAGCCATAAGCCGCTGCGTCTATACGCGCCGCCATTATCTCTAGAATCCAAAGTGCAGGGTTCTGACCCTGCACTTCTGATTGGCTGTTAGGCAGCTAGATCAGATTGGTTAGTTCTGAGGAATCCGATTGGCCTTTAACAGGGAATTCTTATTGGTTGAAAAAGCGAGCGTTCATAGCTCGTTATTGGACAAATCTTACAAGGGTTGCCTATATAAGGCAGAGTTCACTGTTGATGGTTGAGAAGTCACTATGTAAATAAAGAGCTGAAAGTTCACCGTTCAGAGGCTGTCTCCATTTATTTTGACCCATGCTCAGTACTTAACATTTATTGTCTGTTGTTGTAGAGATAACTACAAAATCCATCCAAATTTGATATCATTGTGGTTTCCTGCCTCTGATGTTTCATTATTTTAACTTTCTAATTTTGTCTCTAATGTGACAATTGAAAAGCCCTTATTAATCCTTATCTCAATTGTTACATTATCTAGAATTTTTCAGTGTTGGGCAATTATTATTTTAGCTTCTAAAATTAAACAGATAATAAGTTCCATATTTTTAAGCTTGAGATTCAGTTTTGTACGTAAATGCAGTAAGCCTTACCCCAGGGAGCAGTCACATCTCTCATTAGTAATGGTACTTATCTCGCCCAAAATTTAATTCCTAAGGGGTATAGGTTTTAGCATCTGCTACCACAAATGAAAGAAAGGCCTTAGTATAACCTCTCCAACATTGCAAGAATAATTCTCATTATATGTAAATTTATGACTATGTGTAGGTATATATGTATGTGCATGTATATGTGTATATGTATGTATATGTGTAGTGAGGGGTGCAATGACTCAGCAGTCAAAGACACTGAGTTTGTCAGCTGGAAAGCTGACAGTCCGGGTTTGAGACCTGAGTGTTATGTTCTGCGCATGGGCGCTGTTAAGTTCTGCGCATGGGCACAAGAAGTGGAGACGAGACGATGAACAGTGAACTTCAACTCTTTATTTAACATTGTGGAACAGAGCAAAAACTACGGCAGCAATGGCCCTTTTTATAGACAAGCTGCTGATCAAATAACCAATAAGAAACGGTAAGCGTTAGTTCCCTTAACCAATGAAAGAGGCCTGCTAATAGCCAATCAGATTCTCCTGAATGGACCAATCAGATGTCGCTATTATCGGCCAATCAGAAGTGCAGGGCCAGAACCCTGCACTTTTCTAAAGGTTTTAATCATCTTTATTTAAGCACTTTTATTAATTCACAACACTGAGGATTGCACAATGGGGTGAGATCCCATCCCTTACCTTGGCTGCTGCTCAGCTCCTGCCCTGCAGTTCAAAAGCATGCAACTGCGATTAGATAAATAGGTACCACTTTGGTGGGAAGGCAACGGTGTTCCGTGAATCTGGCCACATGACCACAAGCAAAATCAGGGATAAGTTTTCACAGATGACTAACTTCAGGACTAGATTTTTGTCAAAACTCACCTTTTCCCTTGCATAACTGCCATAGCACATTACACTGTTATCTTGTCTCCCATGGTCCTTCTCTTTATTAGACTAACCTTTCATCGTATGTTTTAGCCTCCAATCTCTGAATCATCTTGGTATCTACCAATCCCTCTCCTTACCATCTCTGACACATAGTAAATCGGCAGGGTAAGGATCAGACATGGTAGTAGCCAATTTAACCTAGTACAATTTCTGACTGGTTTAGGATGGGTGGAGAGCACTGATTCATAGCAAATAGACCTATGATTATGTGGCTTTCACATAACATTGCCACGTGTCCCACGTTGCAGAAAATGGTTCTGTTTTTGAAGACGGTGTCTGAGGGATATAGATCGCTTCGTACAAAAAGGGAGAAAAATAAAATCTAACAGAAGAGAGAGGAGACCACTTCATAGAAATGTTAAAATCCCAAGCCCCAATCATAATCTAGTTATCCAATAGTACTCTTCACCCCCCCTCCTTTTTTTAAAAAAATAATGTTTTCATATATAGGTGTCCTTTTTATGTGCAACTTTTCTCAACATGCACATTTTTTTTGCAAGATATTTTTCTTTTTAAATATTTCTGCGTGCAGTAATTTCCACTAATGAACACATTGGGAAAAGGACACATATTTGGGATGCAGCTTTAAAGCTGTGCACTGGATTGCTATATCCAGATGAGTGGAGATAATCTACCAAGGGCAAACTCAAGAGAAGTTTGCATTGAAATCTGCAGAAATGGAATTTCGCCCCTCTCCTTAGACAACAACCCTGTAATAAAATACAGTCACAAGCAGTGGTGGGATTCAATTTTTTTTTACTACCGGTTCAGTGGACATGGCTTGGTGGGCATCGCATGGCTTGATGGGCATGGTGGGGGAAGGATACTGTAAAATTCCATTGCCCCCACACACACACTCCTGGGGGAAGGTTACTGCGAAATCCCCATTCCCTCCCCATCCCACTAACCTGCTTTCCAGCTCCGTTCTCTTGTGCAGGGCAACAAAAGAAGACCCAGCCAATCAGCAGGGACTCGGGAGGCGGAGAATAGATGGGGGCAGGGCCAGTCAGAGGTGGTATTTGCCGGTTCTCTGAACTACTCCAAATTTCTGCTACCAGTTCTCCAGAACTGGTCAGAACCTGCTGAAGACCACCTCTGATCACAAGTGCTAAAAAGCAGTTCTCTGTCCACTCCTTTGAAAATTTATTTCTCTTCCCTTCTCCCAAGAAAAAAAAGAAAGAAAATTTTTTCAAAGTTCTGGCATTCTGAAAGGAAAGCTAAATTCTTCACAAAGTGGTGCTGCACAAACAGCTTTATTTTAATCAATGAAATTTCGTCAAAAATAACATTTGCAGCAAACATGCAGGGGACTCCTTGTTCTGTCAGACACAACTGATGAATTTCAAAACACTGTTGGATTCCTGTTCACACACACACCCATTCTCAAGGCAAAGGAACTCCAGTTGTAAAATTCAGCTGGGAAAAACGTTCGACAACTTGTCACCTCACCGCCATGTGGCATGCGGGGAAGAAGTTGACGGGCAGTCTGGTGCCTTAAGCAAACTTGACACATGAAGAATGCCAGGCCCTGGGCCTTGAAATCTGGACCAAAGGGCCCCGTAGACTTGACTTTGGGGGATTCTCTCTTACAGCTTTGGATCAGGGGAAAGGCAGATGAAATACCGCAAAGCCGGTCCAGAGTAAACACTTGAGCCTTTCAGAGGAGCTCATAAAGAGCCAACGAAAGGGAGGGGGGAAGGGGGACTTCGTTTTAAAGGAAAGGGTGGGGGGAGGAAGATATGTAAACAGGTCTGGCCCATATTCATGGGTGTGAGTTGCACAACAAGCGTACCATCAACTTCTCTCTTGCCTCATAAAGAAGTTAGATCATGTTCCTCCTGCCCCTCTCTATGCCTTGATTGAAATGAGGGGAGAACCTCCGTTACTACAATTCTGCACATAGACCCAGATAGACCAACAGACAGACAAACTTCAGCCGGCCTGATTTCCATAACGTTATCATCTTCGACCTTGAGAACCTGGCAACTGAGCAAACCTAACCAGTGGACTTTGTTTCCAAAGCTGGCCAAGGTTGTTCTCATCCCAGTGGGAACACACTGATTTTTCTTTTCTGGATCCTCTTCTTAAATGCAAGGGTTTTTTGTTTTTTTGTTTTTTTTAAAAAGAGAGATCAGTTTGGTTGGAAGAAAAGTTCAATTTGACCTAAAGATGCACAACAAATTCCATTCTCAGAGTGTCGGTCAGCAGTTCGTGCCATTGAGGAAAAACGATGGCCTTTGAAGAGCCACATCCTGTTTCCCCGAAAGAATAACTACATACCTCTGAGAAACCCACAACTGGGGGGGGGGAGGGAAATAACCCCCCCCAGCCGTTGCTGCCAACTGGTATTTAACAGTGTCGTCTGCAAAAAAATTATCTTCTGTCTTTTCCTAATTCTTTGGCATTCAACCATAGAGGAGAATTTTGGTCAAAGGATCCGTGATATCCTTATACAGACTGCTACTAGGTATAGAAAAGACATATGTGTATCAATGTCCTGTGTTTTACTGTCCAGTCATCTCTTCAGAAGCCTGCCCTTGGCTTCTTATATGCAAGTATAGGTAGTCCTCAACTTACGACCACAATTGAGCCCGGGATTGATGTTGCTAAGTGAGAAATTTGTTGAGTTGGTCCCATTTTATGACTTTTCTCGCCACATTGGTTAAGTCAATTCCCTTCTGTTAAATGAATGACATGATTGCTAAGTGAATATGGTTTCCCCACGGATTTTGCTTGTCAGAAGTTTGCAAGAGGTTATTACATGACCTCAGGACACTGCAACTGTCATAAATGTGATCAAGCACCCGAATGTAAATCATGTGATCATGAGGATGGTGCATCAGTCATGTTTAAAAAATAGTCACAGGTCACTTTTTGCAGTGCCGTTGTAACTTTGAACAGTCACTAAGTGAACCATTGTAACTCGAGGGCTACCCGTGAATCCCAAAGGAAGAATGTCTACAGAAGTCTTCAATCATCCAGGTCATGGTTGTCCCAAAGATGCTTTTTCCCAAAGCTTTTTTTCCTTTGAAAATGTTTTGCTTCTCCTCCAAAAAGCTTCTTCAGCGCTGAAGAATTGAAGAAGCCATGAAGTTTGGGACTTTATCAGAGGGGGAAGTTCTGGAGAACCCATGTTTATGTGAAGAAAAACTTCAGAAAGCAGTTCCATCTTCTGATTATGGGCAATTGATTTGGTGTGTCTACTTATAGATCAAGGATGTCCAACTTTGGCAACTTCAAGACCTGTCAATTTCAACTCCCAGAATTTCCCAGCTACCCAGGCTCCTATGAATACTGGGAGTTGAAGTCCACAAGCTTTAAAGTAGCCAATGTTGGATACCAGTGACATAGATAGATTCGTCCCGGTAGATGTGTCCCTGCATGCTCCTTCAGATCTTCCAATGACGCCCTACCTTGGCTGTAGTTGAATTCCTCCATCTTGCTGTTGGTTGTCCTCTTCTCTCAGAGGTATTTAATTGGAGGCCAAACCACCAACCTCTGGTGATGCTGAAGTCATAAATTTCTGTCGTGGATAAGGCTTGAAGAGTTGATCTCCAAGGTCTCTTCCAGAGTCCCTCATATTTCACAATTCTAGAATTTGCCTTCCTATGCAAACCACAGATAGCGTGTTTTCCGCTTTGCAGCAGAAGATCAAAGGGTTAAAATTCTCCTTCCCCTTTCTTTGATTTTGATAACTGTCAGATGCTTCAGTTTGCATTTTTAAAAACCGCACACCTTAAAAAACACATGTTATGCATAATAGGAATCCACCAACCCAAAAAGAAGAAAAAAAAGAAATTCCTTATCCGTAGAAAAATCTCTCCTGAAAACTCTCACCCAGTCCTGTATATCCTCAATAGAATTTCTCTCTCTCATTTTCTGCTTCATTTATCATTTATCATCGTGTATCATCTTTTCATATATAAAAGATCACACCCTCTTTTATCATTTATGATGTTGTGTGTCAAGTTGCGATTGACCCCGGAGGTCTTGATCAGGACTGATTGTATCTTTATGTATGAATGTTTTTAATATTCTTTAACCTCCATGTAGAAGTGAACCGTACCAATTTTCCGTGTTTTAGCAGTGCCTGATTTTAGATCTGTTTTGGATCTACTATAAGTACGTTTTGCTCTCTGGACCTTTTCTTGTAAACTACTTTGAGATTCTTTGTTTTTCATGGGAAGCGATTCAAAAATGTTGAAATAATTAAAAATACATTCTGTATGCCGTATAACTTCATGATTACACTGTTTTTTATCATTACATGGCTCATTTTTCTCTGATAATGCCAGGAGTTGTACATGTCTTCTTACTCCTAGTCTAACACATCTCCCTGTTTACAATTGTGGCTCTTGGATTGAAACTGGCCCATATCAAGATCACATGAAAAGTTAGTACCGCTTTATAATGCCTTGGTAACATCATGCTTGGAAAATTGCATCCAGTTTTGATTGTCATGATATAAAAAAGATGTTTGAGACTCTAGAAAGACTGCAGAGAAGAGCAACAGAGATGATTAGGGGATTGGAGGCTAAAATATATGAAGAATGGTTGCAGGAATTTGGTGTGTCTGGTTTAATGAAAAGCAGGGCCAGGCTTGACATGATAGCAGTTTTCCAGTATCCAAAGTGTTGCCACGACGAAGAGGGAGTCAAGCTATTCTCCAAAGCACCTGAAGGCAGGACAAGAAGCAATGGATGGAAAATAATCAAGGAGAGAAGCAACTAGAACTAAGGAGACATTTCTTGACACTTAAGAACAATTAATCAGAGGAACCACTTAATTCCAGAAGTTGTGGATGCTCTATCAATAGAGGTTTTTAAGAAGAGATTGGACAACCATTTTTCTGAAGTGGTATAGAGTCTTGAGCTTGAGCCATTGGTTGGACTAGAAGACTACCAAGGTCCCTTTCAACTCTTGTTAGTCTATTATTCTCTTATTCTGTTGTCCTACCCCTTGCAGAAGCAACATTACCTCTCAAGGGAGGGGTTCCCTTTTAATTTAACTGTCTAATACAAATCACAATGATGTCATGTGAAACACAGCAATATAGTGCAAATGACACATAGTGCACAACCCCTGCAATTTGTACTACGTTGCACATGCTGTCCCTTGTTCCCTGCTTCTACTGCAGAAGCCTAAGGTCTTGATATCTTCTAACTAATTATTCACTTCATTGCAGGTAACAGAAATAAAACAGAAATAAAACAGAAACAACAGAATAAGGGATCTTGGAGGTCTTCTAGTCCAACCCCCTGCTCAAACAGGAAACGCTATACCAGGGTTTCCCAACCTAGGCAATTTTAAGATTGGTGGGCTTCAATTCCTAGAATTCTCCAGCCAGCCTTGCTGCCTCGGGAATTCTGGGAGCTGAAATCTAACCATCTTAAAGTTGCCAACATTGAGAAACTCTGTGCTAAAACATTTAAGACAAATGGAGTCTTAGTGGATAACCAGCTAAATAGGAGCCAGCAGTGTGCAGCAGTAGCCAAAAGAGTCAATGCAATCCTAAGTTGTATTAACAGAGGGATACAATCAAGATCAAGTGAGGTACTAATATCATTCTATAAAGCCTTAGTAAGACCACACCTAGAGTACTGCATCTAGTTATGGTCACCACATTATAAAAAAGATGTTGAGACTCTAGAAAAAGTACAGAGAATAGCAACCAGGATGATTATGGGACTGGAGGCTAAAACATACAACGAACGGTTGGAGGAACTGGGCCTGGCTAGTCTAGTGAGGAGAAGGACCAGGGGAGACATGATAGCAGTTTTCCAATATTTGAGGGGCTGCCATAGGGAGGAAGGGGTCAAGCTAATTTCCAAAGCACCTGAAGGCCAGACAAGGAATAATGGATGGAAACTGAACAAGGAGAGATTCAACCTGGAAATAAAGAGAAACTTTCTGACATTGAGAACAATCAACCAATGGAACAGAAGTTGCCCTCGGAAGTTGTGGGAGTGCCATCACTTGAGACTTTCAAGAAGAGATTGGACTGCCATTTGTCAGAAATGGTGTAGGGTCTCCTGCTTGGGCAGGGGGTTGGACTAGATGACCTACAAGATCCCTTCCAGCTCTGATTATCTGTTATCTATTATCTGTTAAATGATTGTCCAATCTCTTTTTAAAAAAACCAACAACTTCTGGAGGCAAGGTGTTTCACTGAATGATTAGGTGGTGTACAACAAAGCTAACTAAATACCAAAACCCAATATCATTATTAATGATTAAAAAAACATTAAAAATTATAAAACCAGACTGCAAACAAAGAAATAGCAGGCGAAGGGATGTTACTAATAATAATAATATTGTCTCTTAGAACGGAGGCCAGCAGAAGTGTGGAAAGCCAGGGATGATTTTAGAGATGTTTTTACAGTTAAAAGACAGGTTGTTCCTCCATGCTGCTTGCTCCTTTCATCACTAAGTAAGGGCAGGAACATCACCCTGGCCTCATTCGGAAAGCCAATTTTCATTTGGCAGATTGAGAGAAAACTAGCAGGGGAAAACATTTCAGTTTTTTTTCCCCTGCCTGGTGCTAATTCCTGTCCTCCTTCCAACCACGCTGGAATATAGCCAGGCAGGGAAAGTGTAAAATATAAGCTTACAACTTTGAGAAGAAAAAGGAAGACAGAGGACCTATTAAAGCGGCACTGTTTTGAACTTGTCTTTGGGAATCGTTAGACAGATAATTCAGGAAGCACGGTGACATATCTGATTAATCTACTGATTAGGCACATCCGTAGTTGATTTCCTGGGCATGTCAAAACTGGACAGAGGAGAAATTTTGCCTGTGCCGAGTTACAGGGCTCGCCGTAACATTTTCTCAGTGAAAACAAGAATTGTCCAGAGTGTAAGATTAAAAAAAAAAAAAAAAAACACCTGTTGGAAATCACAATCTTTTCAAAAAGATTTCCAAAAGATGCTCCCTTGAAGAAGACATTTTAGGACATTCCTGCAGCAGATATGTGGAAAGAGGAGAGAAACCGTTATTTCATCAAACCGACTGATGATCAAAATGAAGCGTGTTAGCCACAAATCACTTTCAAGTGATCAAACTATGACACGTAACAGGAATGTAAATTTCTTTGGCAGTAGGAAGACGTCCTGAATAAACATGGGTTGGCGAATGCCATACAATTTTGAGCATACAGCCTTGTGTGTGAAAAATAATAGAAAACCATCTCTGTATTAGTGCTCAGAATCTGATTTTATTTTATGTCTTTGTCATCTCGCATTTATATGAGATGAGGAATCCAGGCTTTCTTCAAACTGATGAACTATCTGTCTGACCCATTATGGATAGCTGAATCACTCCTTATCGCCCATCCCCTCCCACTTGTGACTGTGTGACTGTAACTTTGTCGCTTGTATCCTAACGATTTATATTGACTGTTTCCTAGTATGATTTGATTGTTGATTGTACCCTATGACTATCATTAAGTGTTATATTTATGATTCTTGACTGTTGATGAATGTATCTTTTCTTTTATGTATACTGAGAGTATTTGCACCAAGACAAATTCCTTGTGTGGTCCAATCACACTTGGCCAATAAAGAATTCTAATAAAAGAATTCATAAAGACAGGAAAGGAGGAAAAACCAACTCACTCTAAGTAGCTGAGTCGGAGAACCAGGAAAGCTTCTGAAAAACAGCCCAAGGAATTATTTGATCTCACTCCTTCTCACTACAGGTAGTCCTCGACTTACAGTCACTCGTTTAGTGACTGCTTGAAGTTACAACAGCACTGGAAAAAGTAACTTATGATAGTTTGTCATATTTATGGTCTTTGCGGCATCCCCATAGTCACATAATCAGGATTCGGATACTTGGCAACTGGCATGTATTTATGATGGTTGCAGTGTCCCAGGGGTATGTCATCACTTTTTATGACCTTTTTATGACAGGCAAAGCCAATTTTCTTTAACAACCATGTTAATTTAATAACAGCAGTGCTTCACTTAACAACTGTGGCACGAAAGGTCATAAAATGGGGCAAAACTCTCTTAACAACTGTCTTTCTTGAGCAATGGAACTTGGGCTCCGTTTTGGTCAAAAGTTGGATATTACCTGTCATGCATACCTAAGCAGGTTACAAGTATTTACATTGCCCTCTGTACAATGCCTAGGTACATGGCATTATTCTAGATCACATTTTTTTTTTCTCAACCTTGGGAGCTTGAAGATGTGTGCACTTCAACTCCCAGAATTCCTCAGCAGGCATATTGACCGTGGAATTCAGGGAGTTGAATTCCCTAGGTCTTGAAATTGTCCAGATTGAGAAACACTGATTTAGGTAACTGGTGGCTGATTTTGGAAAAAACTAAAGCAAGTCAGAACTTGTTAATACTTGGATAAGAGACATTCAGAAACCTCAGGGCTGGAGGCAAAAGAAAATTCTGAAATTAAAAAAAAAAAAGAAAAGCAAAAGCAAAGGGAAATCACTTCTGTATTCTTGCCAAGAAAATTACGTGGTTTCCATGAAGTCAGCAACAACCAAGTTTCTTCTTTTTTTAAAAAAAATCACCAATTATAAATTGCTTCTCAGCACACAAACATTGATCATGTCAGAAGAAATTGTTGGGGAGTGTTAATAGCTGCACTCACATAACAGATAACAGATAATCAGAGCTGGAAGGGACCTTTTAGGTCATCTAGTCCAACCCTCCCCTGCCCAAGCGGGAGACGCTATACCGTTTCTGCCAAATGGCAGTCCAATCTCTCCTTGAAAGTCTCCAGGGATGGCGCTCCCACAACTTCCGAGGGCATGACATGCTTCACCAGGTTGCACTGAATTAAACATTACAATTAAACATTAAATAAATAAATAAATAGAATTAAACAGGCTTAAACATGACCTGCTTCACCAGGTTGCACTGAATTAAACATTAAAATTAAACATTAAATAAATAAATAAATAGAATTAAACAGGCTTAAACATGACCTGCTTCACCAGGTTGCACTGAATTAAACATTACAATTAAACATTAAATAAATAAATAAATAGAATTAAACAGGCTTAAACATGACATGCTTCACCAGGTTGCACTGAATTAAACATTACAATTAAACATTAAATAAATAAATAAATAGAATTAAACAGGCTTAAACATGACATGCTTCACCAGGTTGCACTGAATTAAACATTACAATTAAACATTAAATAAATAAATAAATAGAATTAAACAGGCTTAAACATGACCTGCTTCACCAGGTTGCACTGAATTAAACATTAAAATTAAACATTAAATAAATAAATAAATAGAATTAAACAGGCTTAAACATGACCTGCTTCACCAGGTTGCACTGAATTAAACATTAAAATTAAACATTAAATAAATAAATAAATAGAATTAAACAGGCTTAAACATGACATGCTTCACCAGGTTGCACTGAATTAAACATTAAAATTAAACATTAAATAAATAAATAAACAGAATTAAACAGGCTTAAACATGACCTGCTTCACCAGGTTGCACTGAATTATGCAACTTATTTTCCAAAGCATCAGAGGGCAAGACAAGATGGAGGGAAGCTCATCAAGGAGAGATGCAGCCTAGAACTAAGGAGGTAGTGAGAACAATAAACCAGTGGAACAGTTTGTCTTGAAAAGTGGTGGGTTCTCTGTCACTGGAGGTCCCAAAGGTGCTTTTTTTCCCCCCCCACTTTTTTTGTTTTTTTCTTTGAAAACATTTCACTTCTCATCCAAGAAGCTTCTTTGGCTTCGACTGAATGATGGGGAATGGAAGGATTTATACTCCTTACTGGTCATTTACGTGCTTTTAGAGAGTCGTTGAAGGTTTATCTATGTCCTCAGGGTCACCTGAGTAGTGCCTGCATCTCAAACTGAAGCACAAATGGTTCCTATAGTCTCCAATTTTTCCAGAAATTCGTTGATACTCCTGCACCATTTGAAGGGTGTTCATCTCAAAATGCATAACTAAATGTCTATGGAGATTCTCAGTGTTGTGAATGAATAATATCAAATAAAGTTATCTTGAGCTTGAAGTCAAGTGCAGGGTTCTGGCCCTGCACTTCTGATTGGCTGTTAATGGCAGGATCGGATTGGTCCGTTCAGGAGCATCTGATTGGCCATTAACAGGCCAGTCTCATTGGTTAACGGAGCTAGCGCTCCCGGATTGCTATTGGTTGAATAGTTAATAAGTTGCCTATATAAGGAAGGCTATAGCAGCCATCCAGTTTGAGCTGTCACACCATGTAAATAAAGAGTTTGAAGTTCACTGTTTATACTGGCTCGTCTCCATTATTCGCACCCATGCTCCAGACATAACACTGGCGAGGAGGATGGGATTGGATGACATCAGAGCCAAATAAAACAACGATGAAGACAACCAAGCATGTGGCTGACACGCACAACGGCAGAACCATGTCCGGCGGTGTAGTACCACCCGCTCCGTTTGACCCAGCGCAAGAGGACTGGGAGTCCTACATGGACCGTTTCCAAATGTTTTTGGAAACAAATAATTTGCAGGATGCCACAACCGGGAAGAAACAGGCGGTATTCCTAATGCACTGCAGGCCGACGCTATTCAAAATGGCAAAGGCATTAGCGAAACTGGCTGAAGTGAAGGCCATAGACTGGGACGTCCTCGAACCGCTACTCAGGGCCCACTATGCACCGACCGTTCCAACGCTTGTAAGATGACACGAGTTCTATCAAAGAAACCAGCGGAAAGGAGAAAGCGTTGCTGATTTCGTTGCAGACCTCCGGAACTTGGGAGGCCTTTGCGATTTCGCCGACCTAGAAGAGGCCTTGAGAGACCAAGTAATTCTCGGGTTAGATGCTCTAAACGTACAGAGCAAAATAATGCTAAGGACGACATTAGCCTTGCTGATGCCATCGCTGAGGCTACGGCAGCAGAGGCGACCAAGAAGTCGGCTGCCCAACTGCTCCGGAATCGTGCTCCAGCACACCAACCAGCCAGCGAAGTTTCACCTAAGTCAGAAGGACAGCTTTCGACGGCCCGCCATGAGGACCTCTCTTCGTTGTCAGACAGTGATGAAGAAGAGGTCCATCGCCTGCGGTCCGACCGGGACCGTTACTCAAAATCCCAGCAACCGTGCGCTGGCTGTGGGGCCAACCATTACTGTTCCAATTGCAAATTCCGCGACGCGCTCTGCCATGAGTGCGGGAAACGAGGCCATATCGGACGGGTCTGCAGAAGTCTCCTCGGACCCAGCCAGACCTTGAAGGGTACCAATCTCCGCCACTCGACAGGAAATCTCCCTGTAAGGTGAGAACCAGCAAACCACTCCTACGGAAACTGACCCGTGAATCGCCTAATGAGATGGGAAGCGGCCCACCAAACACTCACTATCGGCCATGCCTCTTCGCTGGAGGGTAAGAAAATTCGAGTCAAAGTGGACATCGAAAATCAGCCTTGCCAAATGGAAGTTGACTTGGGATCGTCTCTTTCAATGGTCTCCTGGAAGACCCTCAAGCAACTCATCCCCACTATCCGGCACCAAGACCTTCAATTCCAATGGCTCGTGTTAAAGGACTACCAAGGGAACCGGATTCCAGTCGTAGGATCCAGTAGAGTCCGGGTCGCGTTCAAGAACCGCACAGCGTACTTACCCCTGACAGTGATTGACAAGGACCGGCCTAGCCTGTTAGGCCTGCAATGGTTCGCACCACTCGGCATTGAAGTGGCAGGCATTAATCGAATCAGCGGCAGTGACTGGGAGGAGGACCTCGCCCAAGAATTCAGGGACGTCTTCGTGGAAAAGCTAGGCGAGTACAAGGGGACCCCGATATCCTTTAGCCTTCACCCAAAGATAGCTCCCATCTGCCTTAAGCCTCGTCGAGTTCCGTTCGCACTAAAGCCAAAAATCAACGAACAGCTTGATAAGTTGATAGCCCAGGGAGTTTTAAAGCCAACCGACCACTCCCCATGGGAAACCCCAATCGTGACACCAATTAAGCCGGATGGCTCCATTAGAATTTGTGGGGTCTATCGAGCCACCCTAAACCACGCCCTGCAACAAAATCCATATCTGGTGCCGATGGTGCAACACCTCCTCCATTCCCTGGGGGGCGGAAAAGTCTTCGCTAAACTAGACTTAGCTCAGGCTTATCAGCAACTGCCGGTTGACAAAAAAAACGGCACAGGCACAGAGTATCATAACACACTGAGGTGCCTTTAAGTGTACGCGGCTCCAATTCGGAGTCAGTGTAGCCCCGGGGATCTTTCAGAGCCTAATGGAGAGACTATTGCAGGGGATCAAAGGAGTTGAAGCCTACTTTGACGATGTGCTCATTGCTGCCCCCACTCCAAAAATTTTACGGGATCGTTTAAGACTGGTTTTACAAAAATTCCAAGAAGCCACCTTGAAAGTGAAGAAAAATAAGTGCAAGCTGTGTACAGATCGTGTTGAATTCTTAGGGTACTTGATTTACAGTCAGTGTATTCACCCTACTGATAGCAAATTGAGAGCAATAAAAAACACTCCCAGACCCTGGAACAAGGCCAACTTCCAGGCGTTCTTAGGCCTCATCAATTTCTATAACGTATTCTTGCCGCACAAGGCGACTGTTGCTGAACCTTTACATCGCCTACTAGATAAAAAAGCAATTTGGGTATGGGGTCACAGAGAAGAGCAGGCATTCCGTAATGTAAAAAAACTGCTGACTTCTGATGCTGTACTAATGCAGTACAATGAGACTTTACCGTTAAATATCACATGTGAGGCATCGCCTTTTGGAGTGGGCGCCATTTTGAGCCATGTATTGCCTAATGGTAGCGAAGCCCCTGTTGCTTACTTTTCAAAAACGCTCTCGAAAACCAAGCGAAATTACAGCCAGATCAATAAAGAAGCTCTGGCAATTGTATCGGCTGTTAAAAGATTCCATGAATACGTGTACGGCTGGGCTTTTACTATAGTAATTGACCACAAACCGTTGCTGGGGATAATCCCTGGGGATAAGCCAACTCCCTACATACTTTCTCCCAGGATGACCCGCTGGTCAGAATTCTTGGCTGCCTACAATTATCAGCTACAATATCGTCCCAGTAAAGCCATTCCCCACGCCGACGCGTTGAGCCGTGCACCGCTCCCTGAAACCATCAATGATCCCGCACCAACGATGACAACGTTGCAGATCAAGACACTCCATACGCCGCCATTGATATCAAGACACTCCATACGCCGCCCATGATATCACGAGAGAAACAAAACGCGACCCAATCTTAGCACGAGTCCTCACATGGGTGGAATGCGGATGACCATTGGACCAAGTACCAGATGACTTTGCACCATTCAAAAGTCATCAAACAGAGTTGTTCTCACAAAAGGGCTGTATCATCTGGGGTGATAGAGTCATTATCCCAGAACGACTCCAACAGGCACTGCTAAGAACCTTGTACGATGGCCACCCTGGCATTGTGCGCATGAAGGGCCTCGCACATAGCTATGCATGGTGGCCAGGTATAGACAGACAAATCGAATCGTGGGTTAACACTTGCCAGAGATGCCAAGAAGTAAGCAACGCTCCACCAAAGGCAACCCCAACTGAATGGGAGACGCCACGGGGACCCTGGTCCCGCATCCATCTGGATTTTGCTGGGCCGACCAAAGGCCACACATTCTTGTTAACCGTCGACGCCTACTCGAATTGGCTCAAGATTCACCGAATGAGGAACACGACCACCGAAGTGGTCATCAAAAGACTGGAAAGACTGTTTGCAACCCACGGATTACCAGACGTTCTGGTATCTGACAACAGGCCCCAATTTACCACGCTGTCTTTTGAACAGTACCTGGCTGACTGCAGTATCCAACATGCGCTCACTTCGCCTGTGCACCCTGCGGCCAACGGTAGGGCTGAGCGCATGGTACAATTTGTCAAGAGAACACTACAAAAAATAGACTACGACAACAACGATGAGAAAATCAACTGAATCAACAGAACATCACACCTCACAGCGTCACCAACAAAACTCCCGCCGAGCTGCTAATGGGACAAAAGCTCTGCTCCCACCTCGACCGGTTACACCCAGCCTACGAACTGGAAAAACCACTCAGATCCAGCGGCCGATGCTGTGCCTTCCAGGTAGGCGATTTAGTATTCGCTAAAAACTTATCGGGCGATCCCCTGTGGGTAGAAGCGACCGTAATCCGTGTAACCAGCCCAAGATCATACCTTGTACAGTGCCCTGATGATAGACTTTGGAAGCGCCACATAGATCAACTACGATCACAGCTGCAGTCACGCAATTCCGAACTCCCTTATGACCAAACTGAGGGGGGGGGGGAGATACAGAGGAAGACGAATTTCAACTAGAGGAAAATCTTTTCGAAGGGACTGATAATGGAACTGAAACGCAGGAAAAGGAACCGGGAATGAGTTCACCTCAGGGAGTGGCCGAAGATATTGGTGATGACAGAAATGCGAACTCTGAACCAGAGGCACCCTGTCGTTAAACAACGATCTACCTCAGCAGAAGTGCAGCCAATTGCCAGGCACTTTGCGAAAATCAAAAAGACTGATAAAACAACCGTCCTACCTCAAGGAGTATGTAACCGCACCCTGTAAGCAGAAGCCGGGGGAAAGGGGTGTTGTGAATGAATAATATCAAATAAAGTTATCTTGAGCTTGAAGTCAAGTGCAGGGTTCTGGCCCTGCACTTCTGATTGGCTGTTAATGGCAGGATCGGATTGGTCTGTTCAGGAGCATCTGATTGGCCATTAACAGGCCAGTCTCATTGGTTAATGGAGCTAGCGCTCCCGGATTGCTATTGGTTGAATAGTTAATAAGTTGCCTATATAAGGAAGGCTATAGCAGCCATCCAGTTTGAGCTGTCACACCATGTAAATAAAGAGTTTGAAGTTCACTGTTTCTACCGGCTCATCTCCATTATTCGCACCCATGCTCCAGACTTAACACTCAGTCATCCAGGTCCTGGCTGTCCCAAAGGTGTTTTTTAGAATAGAATAGAATAGAATAGAATAGAATAGAATAGAATAGAATAGAATAGAATAGAATAGAATAGAATAGAATAGGAATAGGAATAGGAATAGGAATAGGAATAGAATAGAATTCTTTTATTGGCCAAGTGTGATTGGACACATAAGGAATTTGTCTTGGTACAAATGCTCAGTGTACATAAAAGAATAGACATTTGTCAAGAGTCAAGAATCAACAGGTACAACACTTAATAATAGTCATAGGATACAATAAGCAATCAAATCATGCTAGGAGTCCATATCAATGACAAGTCACAAGTGGGAGAGGATGGGTGATAAGAAGTGATGAGAAGATTAACAGTAATAGTAGTGCAGACTTTGTAATAGTTGGACAGTGTTGAGGGAATTATTTGTTTAGCAAAGTGATGGCGTTCAGGAAAAAACTGTCCTTCTGTCTAGTTGTTCTGGTGTGCAGTGCCCTATAGCATCGTTTTGAGAGAAGGAGTTGAAACAGTTTATGTCTAGGATGTGAAGGGTCTGTAAATATTTTCACAGCCCTCTTTTTGACTCGTGCAGTATATACAGGTCCTCGATGGAATGAAGGTTGGTAGTAATTGTTTTTTTCTGCAGTCAAGTTCAAGAGAAAACTGGACTTTCTGATTTTTCTTTGAAGACATTTTGCTTCTCATTCCATCACAGGAGGATTTTAGAAAGAGACTGGACAGCTATTTGTCTGAAATGATATAGGACAGTGATGGCAAACCTTTTGGCCACCGAGTGCACAAAGCACGTGTGTGCATGTACACATGCATATGTGCATATCCAAAATGCAAGGTGCAACCCCCCCCCATGCATGCACCCTGCCCCCATGCATTCACCCCACCCTCATGTATGCACCTGCCCCCCATGCATACACAGCCCCCATGCATGCATGGCAAAGACCCAAAGGCCAGTGGGAGCCATGCACACATGCGCGGTGGAACTGAGTGCCATAGGTTTGACACTACTGATAGAAGGTCTCTTGTTTGAGCAGAGGCCGTTGGACCTGAAGACCTCCAAGGTCTCATCCAACTCTGCTGTTCTCTTATGTTAAATGAGTAACAAAGCCTGGTGGATTTTACTCACCTTGGCTCTTGTTATTCCATGTTGAAATAAGCGGGGGAATACTTGCTTTAATACCACTTCGGCTATTATGACCTAAATTGGGAGCTGCCCAGTTGAAAGATTGGTGGCTATATAAATGTAATAAACAAATAAACCATCAAAGCTTACACCAGCCAGAGCATAGAAAAACTAAAGGAGTTTGTACAAGATCAGAAGATGTGAAGAGACCTGGCCCAATGAATTGCCAAGAGTTGGATACGACTGAATTGATATCATCATCATCATCATCTAGATAAATAAATAAAACCTTACTTTTGGGCTGGGAATAAGATGAAAGCAATGGGAGAAAGACACATATACATTTTATTTATCTATTTAGGAAATTTTGTGGCTACCCATTTTAAGGCAATAATTCTGGATAGTTTGCAGTGCAAATCAATAAAAACAGTGCAGACGTAAATGGAAACAAATATAAGGAATGCCAAATACAAAAATATAAACATCAGGGCACTTCATACATCAACTTCAGCCATAAATTCAGCAATTCCTGACTCCTCTAATAACATGGCCCTAACACCTATAGGAAAAACCAGCTTTTAACAGCTTTTCCAAAGACCAGGAAGGTTGTGGCCATTTGGATCAGGGGAGAGGGATACTGTTCCACAATTTTGTGTTGTATGCAACAGGTGCTAATCTAAGGCCAGGCTCACACAACCTATGCAGGCAGGTCAGCCACAACCTGGTTGCTGCATTTGTAGAGTATGCAGAGTGTAGTTGGTTTGAACCATGGTTATATTCTCTCTCTGTGTGGGGGGGGGTGTTGTGTTGTGTGGGTTCATATCAAACCAAGCTCATTTTTTGTTACTTTTTCATTCCAACCAGAGAAGGAGTGAATTTGTGCCCATGTTGCATGAATTCAGTGCACCCAGTACATCATGTACATTGTACAGGTAGTCCTCAATTTACAATCACAATTGAGCATAAAATTTCTGTTGCTAAGTGAGACAGCTGGGTTCTGCCGCCATTTTGCCACCTTTCTTGCCACTGTTGCTAAGTGAATTACTGAAGTTGCTAAGTTAATAACACGGTTGTTAAGTGAATCTGGCTTCCCCATTGACTTTATTTGTCAGAAAGTCACATGACTCCAGAACCCTGCAACCATCATAAATACGAGCCAGTTGCCAAGTGTCTAAATAATGTGACCAGGAGGAGGCTGCAATGGTTGTAAGTGTGAAAAATGGTCATAAGTCACTTTCTTCAGGGCCATTCTAACTTTGAATGGTCACTAAATGAATGGTATGACATAGGGTCATAACTTGTAGTATTCACATCTTGAATTTGGAATGAGGTCATTGCCTTGTCGTTACCTCTACATTGGGCTGAATTAATGTTTAACGTGAGATGTCTCAAGATCCTCTGAGGCGGCCATGGCTCTCCCTCAAGAGATTGGACAGCTTGACAAATCTTCGAACGAGGGGCCTCTCAGCAGTCACAAACCTTGAATAAAGACTCCTAAAGGACTCGCTCCAGGGTTTATATTAGATAGTTAACTTCTCCAATAAGGAGTTTTTCTATAACTAAGTTCAATATTTATTTCCATCAAGTGGCTAAGGAAGAGGGAGGGTGGAAGAACAGGAAAGGAAGGAAGGAAGGAGTTTTATTGAATAATTGTGCAGCCTTCAAGAAAACCCATAAATTACCCAGCTTTATCTGTCACTATAATTTCCAAGCAAGGGCCTAATGAATCTTTCTAAACAATAGTGTACGAACAGGTTGGAAAATGTATTGGACCTTGCAAGTATTTGGAGAAGCAAAGGAGAAGCATTAATAACCACCAAATCATTCAGCACCAAAACTGTGCCAAACGAGGATGACTGGACAGCCAAACATGGTTAAAAAGATACAAAGAATTGTTTTCATGTGGCATTGCTAAGCACCTCACTATAGAAATGCAGAGAAATTAGGAGAGAGAAGGGAGGGGGTTTCTGCCATCTACCCTACAGGGAAAAGAGACCACTGGGTTACAGTTAAGTATCTTCTTCTCGCTTCCAATTGATCCAATTGGGACCAGAATGTCTGTCACTAAGCAAGATGTCAACTTTGGAAACCTTATTCAATGCTGCCACGTAGCTTGAGAAAGTGGGAGGGGTATGATTTTAATTGAGTTAGCTCTAAGTAGACAAAATAGAATTCTTTTGTTAGTTCAAGGTCATGGAGTGTGGCGCAGGAACAAAAAGGAACTTACTTTGGGATTGGTTCATGTGATGTGATAATGAGGGGAAAGGGGATGGTTTGTAGTTTGGGACACTGTGGGAAGTCCGTGAAACTTTTAGTTCCGAGATTTCACAGGTGTGCCAGGTGCTAGTCTAATAAAGGTACTTTTGAAATGATGTCTATCTTGGAGTTACTGATTGGAATTGAGGATTGCTGGAACGCTAACACAAGGCAGTTGTTAAATGAGTCCTTCCTGATTTAATGACCTTTTTGGCATGGTTAACTGAATCACTGTTAGTGAATCACTATTATTATTACCTTTATGGTCAGAGTACAACATGTGTACAATGAGATTGGCTGAGCCTCCCTTCATGCACCCTCCACACCACACAGAACACAACTCACAGTGAGGACAGTGAGGACAGGAGAAGTCCCTAACCCCATCCCAATCTTACTACATTATGCGACCTTATTGTACAAACATGTTATTCCCGCAAGTCTGTCATACTATGTTGATATGAAGTTATTTTCCATTCAGGAGTCTTGACAGCCCACGGGTAGAAACTGTTCTTCAGCCTGTTGGTGTGGCTGGCTATGCTTCTATATCTCCTACCCAGTGGTAGCAGAGTGAAGAAATGCCGACCGGAGTTTGAGTTGTCCCTGAGAGCTTTCTATCCTCTTCTAAGGCAGCAAGCCCAAGCGAGGTCATCTAGTGGTATCAGGGAACAGCCTACAATGTTTGTACTGTGCTCACCACCCTCTGTAATGTCTTTCTATCCACAGCTGTCAAGCCAGCATACCACACCATAATACAATATGTGAGGATACTTTCTATTGTGGATAGTAAAAGGAGGTCATCATTCATTGTTCCACTTTATTCTTTCGCAAGTCCTTGAGGAAATGGAGTCTCCGTTGGGCCTTTCTGGCCACCTGGGTTGTGTTGATTTTCCAGGTGAGATCTTCGCTGAGGTAGACTCAAAGGAATTTAAAGGAGGAAACTCTCTCCACACAGCCCCCCTTGATGGAAAGTGGAACAGGTTTGTCTCTCTTCTTCCAGAAGTCTAACACTATCTCCTTTGTCTTGCTGATGTTTAGGTGCAGGTTGTTTTCTAGGCACCATGAGGATAATTTTTGAACCTCCCCCCTGTACGCTGTTTCGTCTCCACCTGTAATGAGACCCAATATGGTAGTATCATCTGCGAACTTAATGATCACAGTGGATGGGTCACACAATACACAATCCTATGTGTACAGTGAGTATAGCTAGGGACTGAGCACACAGCCCTATGGGGAGCTGGTGCTAAGCTTCAGGGAGGTGGATGTGACAGGCCCAGCCCTCACTGTGGTCAGTCCCTCAGAAAGTCTTTGATCCAGTCGCAGATGGAAGAAGGAAAATCCAAATCAGTCAGTTTTTTTTTTTTTTTGATAAGGATGCTCGGCAGGATAGTATTGAAGGCCGAGTTGTAGTCAATTAAAAGCATCCTGACATAGTTTCCAGGTTTCTCCAGATGGCTCGCTACAGAATGTAAGGCAATAGCTTTGGCATCGTATGGAAACACTTTAGTTGTTAAATAATTCACAGAGTCATTTAAGCAAATCCAGTTTCTCCCATTGACTTTTCTTGTTGGGAGAAGACTGGGAAGATTACAAACACAATCACTTGATCTGAGGGACCCTTCAGCCCTCATGATCCATACCAGCTGCCAAGTATCTAAATTATGAGGTGGCTATGGGGAAGCTGCAGCGGTTGTAAGTGTGAGTACCTGTGGTAAATCAATTTTTTCAGCTCCCTTATAACTTGGAACAGTCACTAAACAAATGTTTATAAGTGAAGGACTACCTGTGGCCTTCTCAGGTTTGACAGCACTTTGTAAGAGAAGTTCATCCTCCTCCAATCCCTTTAGATAATTCTGTTGTTTATGTATCAATATTTCTAAGTATTTTATGCTGCCTTTTTAATGTTTATACTACCCCAATTGCTAATTTTAAATTTTTTTGCCACACATGTGGTCTGAGCAAACATCTTATTAGCCTTCTATGTTTTTAATATTGTTTTTATCAAAAATATCTCAACTATATTTATCCCACTACCCTGATATTGTCGATTCAGTTTGGGTTATATTCATATTTATTTCTTTGTGCTAGTTAATGACCACAATAATTGTTAGGAATAACAAGGTTACCTAACTTAGTTTGGGTAAAATAATATATATAAACTATGATTGTAAGTACGTGTGTGTCACTTTAACTGCAAAGCATGTAATTTTGGGTGCGGCTGTAAAATCGCCATAAGAGGGAGCAAGAGAGCTTACTGTATTGCTGGCTTATTGAATTGCTTGCTGACAATGATGGATTGATGGTTCCCTGTTGCTTTTGCTGAAGGAAGAAAAGAGTTTGAATTTCTTTATATCTCTACTGCGAGAAGATTTATTACTGGACTGATATGTGTAAGTTTACTGACCTCTTTTTCGACACTGGACTTTGCAAATGAATAATCCCCAGATGGACTGAACTAGTGAATGATAGATGGACTGTTTGACTATGCTAAAACACTTACTGGAATAAACTATTTAACTAGCACAGTGTATCTGTTTTGCTGAGTGTAAACTACAAAAATGTTTATCTCACATATTTTGCCTGCCTGCCTGACTGCCATGCAGATTCTGCTAGGCTGTATCCCTAACACTGGTTATGGGCCCAGGCTGCACAGTCAGACTAACCAGGATATAACAGGCTTATATAAAGTGAGAGTTAGTGTAGTTACACAATACTGTAAACAGACAGCTGTGTTTTATTAATTATAGTTTAATCTCCAGAGAAAGATGGCACAAGTCAATTTACCAAGTTTGTCTCTAATATCCAAACTGGATGGAACAAACTATGTTTCATGGTTTATAAAATGCAGCCTACTTCTATGCAGAGAAGGTTTGTGGAGTATAATTCAAAACCCACCAGGGGTAGATGCTTGGGATCCAGAGGATGAGGATGATGCCCAGAAAATACAAGAATATAAACTGAAGAATGAGCAAGCTCTCTGTATAATAGGACTGAACTCTGTGACCAGCAGCTTGTACATATTCGTGGAGAAGAAACAGCTGTGAACTGTTGGGAGAATTTAAAGAAGATTTATGTTCGAGACAGTGAAGGAGCACATATAAATCTTACACGAAACCTGTACACATCTTCAAAAGAATGGAGACATGCTGACTCATTAAAACACTATGAAGAGAATTTTTCAGGAACTGCATGAAAAAGAACTTATCTTCACAGAACTACATCAGGTTTATAAAATTTTGTCTTCGTTAAATGAGAGCTATGATGACTATGTAACTTCACTGGAAGTACTGCCAAAAGATAACCTCACATTAACTGACATTACTGGCAGATTAATTGAAGAAGCCAGGAGAAGGCTTGAAAGGGATCAGCTCAGAACGGAACCTCAAGAAGATAAAGAATCTTCGACAGCCTATACAATTAGAAAATGTTTTAATTGTGGAGGAAAAGGACATTTGGCTAGATTCTGCAAGAAAGGAAAACACCACAATGCCAGCCAGAATACTAAAAGGCATCTAAAGGATGAAAAATGCTTAGAGTTAGCCATGTATAGCAATGAAACTGTGAATAATAATTTATGGGTTGTAGATAGTGGAGTATCACATAGCATAACGAAAGATAAGAAAAGATTTATTAAGATGTCCACGAGTTCACAGCAGATATCGTTAGCTAATGGCTGGAAAATAAAAGCAAAAGATCAAGGTATTGCACATTGTTCTTGCTTAAAAGAAAATGTAAAAATGTTATATGTACCACAACTTAAGTTTAATTTGCCTTCGGTTAGAGTTTTGGTTAAACTAGGTTATGTAGTTACCTTTAGGGGAGAAAACTGCATAATAGAAAAGGAAGATAAAAAAGTGACTGCAACTTTAAAAGGTGAATTGTATGTGTTAAATGATAATCAGTTAGAGGTGGCTAACACAGTGTATAATAACGTTAAACTTCATGATGAATGCATACATTTGTTACACAGATTTTTTTTTTTTCAAGGTCAAGGTTTCTTTATTGTCACTCCAATACATGACAGTCATATCATATATAGGGATGAAATTTCGTTCCCACTCTTCCACAGTACAGTAAAAAGGTAAACAGGCAATATACAATAAAACAATGGACAAGTAACACTAGTGCGACAGATTCAAGGGCAATAAAATGCAAGATAAAAAGTTAAAACATTAAAAATGCTGTAAGTGCAAAGTGCAAGGGAAATAGCAGCAATTGAGACACAATGTAAGTATGTGTATACATGTAGTGTTTAGTCCGGGGGCAGCGGAAACAGACTGGGGGGGGAGAGCTGGCAGGGAGTTTAACTGCCTGACAGCCTGGTGGACAAAGCTGTCCCTTAGTCTGCTGGTCCTAGCCCGAAAGCTTCTCAGTCTCCTGCCTGATGGCATGAGGCTGAAGTAGCTGTGTGTGGGGTGAGTGGCGTCGCCTGAGATCTGGATGGCTTTGCGGGTCAGTCGTGTATTATAGATGTTGTGGATGGGTGGGAGGGGGGCACCGATGATCTTCTCAGCTGCTCTCACTGTGCGCTGCAAGGTCTTACGGCAGAATGCTGTGCAGCTGCCATACCACACAGTGAGGCAGCTGGTCAGGATGCTCTCAATGGTCCCACGGTAGAAGGAGTGCATGATGGGGGTAGGGGTTCTAGCGTTTCTCAGTCTGCGGAGGAAGTAGAGGCATTGTTGTGCTTTCTTGTGTAGTGATGTGGTGTTGGTGCTCCAGGTGAGGTCTTCTGTGATGTGCATGCCCAGGAATTTGGTGCTGCTCACTCTCTCCACAGCTGTGCCGTTGATGGACAGTGGGGGGTGCTGGGTGTGTGCTCTCCTAGTCGATGATGATCTCCTTGGTTTTGTCGACGTTGAGAGAGAGGTTGTTGTCACCACACCACGTGGTCAGCTGGTTCACCTCATCCCTGTAGTTGGACTCGTTGTTGTTGTGGATGAGACCAACAACAGTTGTGTCATCCGCGAACTTGACAAAGATGTTGGTGCTGTGCTTGGGTGTGCAGTCATGGGTCAGCAGAGTGAAAAGTAGGGGGCTGAGCACACATCCCTGGGGGGCCCCCGTATTCAGAGTGATGGTTCTCGATGTGTTGCCGCCAACCCGGACTGCCTGGGGTCTCCCAGTCAGGAAGTCCAACAGCCAGTTGCACAGTGTGGTGTTCACGCCGAGCCGATCCAGTTTTTGTATAAGCTGCTGGGGGATGATGGTGTTGAACGCTGAGCTAAAGTCTATAAACAGCATTCTGACATGTGAGTCCTTGGTGTCCAGATGGGTGAGAGCTGAGTGGAGGGTGGTGGAGATTGCATCGTCGGTGGACCTGTTGGCCCGGTATGCAAACTGAAAGGGATCCAAGGTGGGAGGAAGGATGGATTTAATGTGCTGCATGACTAACCGTTCGAAACACTTCATGATGATGGAAGTCAGTGCGATGGGGCGGTAGTCATTAAAACAGGAAGGGGAAGCCTTCTTAGGTATTGGAATGATGGTGGTTAGTTTGAAGCATGTGGGGACAGCAGCCTGGCTCAGAGAGGTGTTAAAGATGTCTGTGAAGACATCCGTGAGTTCCACTGCACAGTCCTTTAGTACGCGACCAGGTATGTTGTCCGGCCCCGCAGCCTTGCGGGCACTAATCCTGGAAAAGGATCGTCTCACGCTGGCTGGAGACAGGCGCAGCACATGGTCGTCAGGTGGAGGTGCGGACTTGCGTGCAGGAGTGCTGTTCTGTGCCTCAAAACGACCGAAGAAATCATTCAGGTTGTTCAGCAGAGTGGTGTCACTGTCACAGGTCCGAGGTCGGGGTTTATAGTCTGTGATGGTCTGAAGACCCTGCCACAGGCTCCTGGTGTCACTGCTGTCGCTGAAATGGTGGGCTATCTTCCTGGTGTACTGCCTCTTTGCCTCTTTGATGCCCCGGTCCAAGTTGGCCCTGGCTGTTCTCAGGCCGACATCATCACCTGCTCTGAAGGCGGCATTCCGGGCCCTCAGTAGCCTGTAGACTTCTCCTGTAAGCCAAGGCTTTTGATTGGCCCGTGCTGTGATGGTCCTTGTTTCCGTGACATCATCAATACATTTAGTGATGTAGGCAGTAACAGTCTCTGTATATTCCTCAATGTCAGTGTGGCCATTATAGGTGGCTGCCTCTTTGAACATGTCCCAGTCTGTAGTTTCAAAACAGTCCTGGAGCACAGAGGAAGCACCTTCTGGCCACACTCTAATTTGTTTCTGAACCGGTTTATTGACTTTAGTCCTTGGTCTGTATGCCAGCATTAGCATAACTGTAATGTGGTCAGAAGCACCCAAATGGGGGAGAGGGGAGGCTTTGTAGGCTCCTCGCTGAGTAGTGTAAACAAGGTCCAGTATATTGTCTCCCCTTGTAGGAAAGTCAATGTGCTGGTGTAGCTGTGGATACACCGACTTGAGGTTTGCATGGTTGAAATCCCCCGCCACGATGAGAAACCCGTCTGGATGTGCTATCTGTTGTTCACTGATAGCACTGTTCAGCTCCCACAGTGCCCCTTCCCTGTCCTTGTTGTTGGAGGAGGGAGGGATGTAAACAGCGGCTAGCAAGACGGCTGTAAACTCCCTCGGCAGATAGAAGGGCCGACACTTAAGTAGCATAAACTCCACAAGGGCTGAGCAGTGTTTTCGTATCACTACTGTGTCCTGGCACCAGGCGTCTTTGATGTAAACACAGATCCCGCCACCGCGGGTCTTACCTCTCTCAGTAAGAGTCCTATCAGCCCGATAGCATGTTAGCTGCTCAAGCTGAATGGCGGAGTCCGGAACGCCATCGTAGAGCCATGTTTCGGTGAAAACAAAAACACAGCATTCTCTCACGGACTGCTGAGATGATCGCAAGAGCCGTATGTGGTCCCGTTTATTGTCCAGAGAGCGTACGTTGGCGAGAAGGATGGATGGAATAGCTGGCTTGTTAGGGTTAGCCGCTAGCCTCGCTCGGATACCTCCATGCTTGCCTCGCTTCCTCCTTCTCGCGCACCGCCTGCGGCGCGTCCAAAGCGGGCGCGTAGCTCCCATGGGGGTCGGCAGCGTAGCAGGCCGCTGGAGAAGACCGCAGCTCCGCAGCGTCTCCACGCACGCCAGATTTAACTCAATAAGTCCCGTTCTACCGACTTCTAAAAGTCTCTCACGGCTGTATGTTTGCCTTGAAGCACATAGACGTGACAAACGCTTATACATACACAACGAAGAACACATAAACACCGCATTATCAGGAGAGCGAGTAGCCGCTGCATCTGCACGCGCCGCCATCTTAGGAAACAAGCCAGATGTTTAGGGCATATAAATTTTAAAATGCTAAAGCAAACGGTTGAACTGTCTGAAGGTATAAAACTGAAGCCTTGCAGTAAGTATTTGCACTGCAATGCTTGCAGTCAAGAAAAAAGCAAGGTAATGCCAGCAAATAGAATTAATGGATTTAAAACTAAAGAGCCTCTAGAGGTCGTATTTGCTGATATTATAGGTCCAAAAAAACCAAGTGTGGGAGGTGCTCGTTATATATTAAGTATAATGGATCATTATTTTAGATATGGTTTCTGTTATTTAATGAAGAGTAAAACGGAAACATATCAGAATTTCTTTAATTGGTTGAAGTTTGCAGAAAGAAAAACTGAAAGGAAACTAGTAACTCTTGTAACTGATAATGGTACGGAATTTATAAATAATAAATTCCAAAATAGACTGAAGATGGCAGGTGTTGAACATAAAAAGTCTGCACCATATAGGCCACAACATAATTCCTTTATGGAAAGACGAGGCCAAACAATACAAGCAATGGCTTGTACTATGCTGTCAGATTCAGGATTACCTGAAACTTTGTGGGGAGAAGCAATAATGTGTGGTAATCATATATTGAATAATGTTGTTAATTCAACAACAGGTAAATTACCATTCACACGGTGGCATAGTAGAAAACCTGACCTAAGCTACATGCACACATTTGGAGTACCAGCATGGGTGCATATTCCTACACAACTGAGACATAAGGGGCAGCATAGGGATAAAAAGTTATTCTTTGTAGGTATGAATCTAATCATAAATCATACAGATTCTGGGAAAAAGGTACATCTAGAGTTTACTGTAGTGCTAGTGCACAATTCCTTGAACACGTAGGATGGGAAAAACTGGAGCAAGATTCAAGTAAAGATGTAATTATAGAAACCTACAAAAGACCAAAACAACATATCAGTAATAAGAAGAGTACAATTAAAGAGGTAGTACAGGAAGAGCACATAGGACCAGAATAGGAAGAAATAGGTGAACAGGAAGAAATAGATAACCAGGAACAGGTAGTACATGAAAGTCCACCTGTAAGTCCTGTAATACCTAGACGTTCTACACATGAAACTAGACCACCTGACAGGTATCAAGCAAGTGTAGTTTGCCAAGTTAGTAAAGTTCCAACTACTGTTGAAGAACTTAGAATGTATCCTGCAAAGGATCAAGAAAATTGGCATAGAGCGATGGAGAAAGAATTAAATTCATTGAAACAAATGGAAGTTTATGAAAATGTTAAATTACCTCCAGGTGAAAAGTCCATTGGCTGTAAATGGATATTTAAATTAAAAACAGGTAAAAATGGGACTGTTACCCATAAGGCTAGGTTGGTAGCTCAAGGATTTAATCAAACTGCATGTGATTATGATGAAGTATTTGCACCAAGTCTAAAAGCAACAACCTTGAGAGCAGCTTTAGTGTGGGCAGCTAAGAAGAATTATATTATAAATCGCTTAGATGTAGAAACTACTTATCTGCATGCACCATTGCAGCACACTATATACTTAAAGAAACCTGTAGGAATTAAGGATGATAAAACAAATAATGACTGTTGGAAACTTAAAAAAAGTCTCTATGGATTAAAACAATCTGGTTACGAATGGAACCAATATATTGTTAAGGAGTTAAACAATATAGAGTTTAAAGCAGGTTTAGCTGATCCATGTGTATTTAAGAAAGAGACACATGGAATAGTGTCATTATTATTGTTGTTTACAGATGATATTGCCTTAATTACAAAAACTAATAATGAAGCTATTGAAATAATATCATTATTAGGTAAGAGGATAAAATTAAAGCAATTAGGAGAGATAAAACAGTATCTAGGATTAACAATAAGTAAAACCAAAGGTGGCTATAAGATATCTCAAGAGGATAAGATTTATCAATTACTAAAAACATACAAGATGGAACTTTGTAAGCCGGCAAAATCTCCAATGAGTCAGGAATTTGACCACACTGATGCTCAAAGTCCAAAATTCGATAAAACCATTTATCAATCACTAATTGGTAGTTTATCGTACATTAGTAATTGGTCAAGGCCAGATATTGCCTGTAGCATTAATCAATTGGCAAGATTCAATGCTGAGCCCACTGAACAACACTGGCAACAAACTTGGTGCAACAAAGCATATATTAAGATATCTTAAAAGGACAATGCACTATGCATTGTATTTGGAGCCAATGATCTGATTTTAAGTGCATATGCTGATGCAAGTTTTGCAACAGACATAAACACTAGGAAATCAACTTCAGGTATGGCTATACTGTTAGGAAAATTGGTTGGTTGGAGTCAATTAGACAGCACTGATTGGTTGGAGGTCAATTAGATAGCAACACATAAGTATGTCCACAATGGAAGCAGAATTTTCATGTCTATCTTTATTATGTACTGATTTAATTCTGTATAAACAGTTGTGATTGGATTTGGAAATAACTGTTAATGATTCCATTGTAGTTTATGAGGACAATCAAGCAGCCATATGATTGGCTACAAATATTGCTGTAAAAACAAGATCTGAGCATACAGATCTTAGATATCTGAATGTAAGACAATCTGTAAAAAATGGTTTAATAAGATTGGAATAATGCATGACTGAAGAAAATATTGCTGATCGGTTTACAAAAGCCCAAGGTTCAGTCAAACACAAAGAAAGTTGTGATGACTATGGTTTAAGGATGTAAATAGATACATATATTATTATATTACCTAAAAGGGGAGTATGTTAGGAATAGCAAGGTTACCTAACTTAGTTTGGGTAAAATAATATATATAAATTATGATTGTAAGTAAGTGTGTGTCACTTTAACTGCAAAGCATGTAATTTTGGGTGCGGCTGTAAAATCGCCATAAGAGGGAGCAAGAGAGCTTACTGTATTGCTGGCTTACTGAATTGCTTGCTGACAATGATGGATTGATTGTTCCCTGCTGCTTTTGCTGAAGGAAGAAAAGAGTTTGAATTTCTTCATATCTCAACTGCGAGAAGATTTATTACTGGACTGATATTTGTAATTTTACTGACCTCTTTTTCGACACTGGACTTTGCAGATGAATAATCCCCAGACGGACTGAACTAGTGAATGATAGATGGACTGTTTGACTATGCTAAAACTCTTACTGGAATAAACTATTTAACTAGCACAGTGTATCTGTTTTACTGAGTGTAAACTACAAAAACGTTTATCTCACATATTTTGCCTGACTGCCTGACTGCCGTGCAGATTCTGCTAAGGTGTATCCCTAACACTAATGTTCCATTTCATTTTTAAAAAGAGTTGGATCCATTCATGGAAGTGCCAGGGATCCATGGCTATTCACCTCTGAAGGTCATCTGGTGGAAGACCAGGGTCTTCCTGGTGCAGTTGATTGCCCACTGTGGGAAGATAATGCTAGATTAAGGTCAAGGATCAGGGATGGGATCTGACTGGTATAACTACCGGTTCTGTCTATTAGTGTCGTGCGTGGATGCATGCGTTGCATGAGTCACGCAAGTGTAATTTATGACCTCTGAGCTGCCTGGACAGCTGAGCAGCGCTGCATGCAAGTGTGCAGCAGTTGGAAAGGCCCTTTTTTCCTGCTTTTTCAACTGCAGCTGTGTCACACAAAGCAGCTGCAGTTAAAAAAGCAAGAAATAAAGGTCAGGTAAGAGCCCAGGCAGGCAGGTGGGCCACAATAGCAGCCGTCATAGAACTGGTTCTATGTCTGCTGCTCTTCGGAGCAACCGGTTCTACAGAGGTGGACAGAACTGGTAGAATCCCACCCCTGTCAAGGATCCCACCCAGAAGTGCATGTCTTATGTTCTTAAGGAGAGCAATGTGGACTAGTGGCTAAGCCATAAGGTTAGAAACCAAGACACTGTGAATTTAGTCCTGTCTTAGCATTAAAGACAGCTGAGTGACTTTGGGCCAATCTCCAGGAGACTGTAAGTTTTAGTCCAGCCTTTTGCATGAAAGCCAGCTAGATAATTTTAGGCCAATGACCAGGGGACTGAGAGTTCTAGCCCTGCCTTAAGTATAAAAGTCATCTAGTTACTTTGGGCCAAGCAACGGGAAATTATATCTATAATTCTCTCTAGTCTTACCTTAGGCATGAAAGCTAGTTTGATGGCTTTGGGTCAGTCCCTCCCTCTCAGCCCAACTCATCTCACAGCATTGTTGTTGTGGGGAAAATAGGAGGAGGAAGGAATATTAGATATGTTTGTTGCCTTGAGTTATTTATAAAAATAAAGGTAGGAGATAGCTAGATAGCTAGACAGACAGACAGACAGATAGACAGAGCCTTGCTGGCAAAATGGTTAGAATGCTGTACTGCAGGCCACTTCTGCTGACTATCAGCTGCCTGCAGTTCAAATCCCAACAGGTTCAAATCCCAACAGGTTCAAACAGGCAGTTCAAATCCTAACAGGTTCCAAGGTTGACTCAGCCTTCCATCCTTCCGGGATGGGTAAAATGAGGACCCAGATTGTTGGGGGCAATATGCTGACTCTGTAAAACCACTTAGAGAGGACTGGAAAGCACTATAAGGTGGTATATAAGTGTTATTGCTATTGATGGATGGATGGATAGATGAGAGAGTCAGTCCTTGGGGCTGGTTTCCCCCCACCCACCCACCCAGAGTAACTAACCTTAAATGGAAGAGGAGAGATGGCTGCTGGTGGTAGTGATATACCCTCCTTGCCCTTGTCCTGCAGGCATATAGTTTGGACAGAACCACCTGCAAGACTCATTATTAATGCAGATTAGAGCTTGGCCTTTGGGAAAATACAAACTAGACCCATCTATTTGCAACACTCATTAATGTGGCTATGAAAAAAGACCTCTTGATTTACTTCACTGAGCTAAGCCCAGGAACGAGACAGGCTGTGGAGCCAACACTCCCAGTGCTGTAGCTGCTTTCCGCTTAATCCCCAAATGTGTGAGAAAATAGGATCTTCCTCAGATTGGGGTAGCAAAACCTGTCAGTAGCAGCTTTCTTTTTTATTTCATGTTTATTTACAGTCTAGTATCTCCTCCTGCTAAGATTGCACTCCTAGGAAAGCTTGTAGCAATAAAAGCAATTGAAACAGCATTGAAACATGATTTAAATAGCGAAGTCCTCCTAAAACATAGCAGCAGCAGATTAAAACAATTTTCTTGAAAAAAAATAAAAAGTGGGGGAAGGAGGGGAAGTTGAAAATGCTCATGTGAACAAAAAAGGATTCACCTGAGCATAAGATTTTGGGGTTAGACAGGTAAGGAGAGAGAGTGACACCACGAGGAATAGAAAAAATAAAAAATAAGAGTCCCCGATTTATGATGGTCATGGAACTTGATGGAAGTAAAACCAGTCACCCATGCAATCTTTTTTTGTGGTGGCTGTAAAGCAAATATAGCACCTGTTGTTTGCTATAGAGTATTTTTGTCAAAAACTGGAAATAAATTCTGGTTTACAGGGAAAATATCGTAAAATGTGATCATGTGACTGTGGGATGTTGCAAACAACCACAAATGAAGGCTGGTTGCCAAGTGCCCAACAGGCAGTCATGTCAACATCAGAACTTTGGAATTGGATTGTAAGTGTCGTGTCGTCGGAAATGATGCCAGGAGTCAGTGACTTAGTATCAAGCTCTTTTATTGAGTTAGGAACCGAACTGGGGCTAAAGGCAAAACTCGCGGCTTTTTATTTCCAAGCCGTGGCGGCCGCGGCCAATGGCACCACTTTGAATCTCCCGTGATCCAAATGGACCAATCGCGGGAGATTCTTAGCGAGCCAATCGGCGCGGCTCGCCTAGCCAATCAGAGTGCCCCGCGCTTTAGCCAATCAAAGCACGGGGATCTCAAGAATGCTAATGAGGGGACAGAACACCCCTCCCCTCTTGGTTCAGTCCTTACATTGCATAGTCCCGTAGGTAGGCGGGGCTCCGTCTCAGCCTACTGGACCTGCGCAGGTCAGTCGTAGGTTGGATCCCAGCCAGTTCGGTCGGGGTCTCCGCTTCTCTGGACGCCGTCATGGGAGCCGCCTGGTTGGTCGGGCAAGGCCGCTCTCTGCAGCTCCCTCCTGGGCTTCCCGGGTTGGTTGAGCTGCGGGTTTCGCCGCTCCCGCTCGGTCTTCCCGGGTTGGTTGAGCTGGCCTGGCTGTCTCTTACTGGCGAGGTTTTGTGCTGGCTGCTTCCAGGTGAGTATGGCTGGTTTATTCCTTCTCGGTTTTGGTCCCCTGGGTATTCCCACCCCTCTTGGTTTGTGTTGTGGGGGTTGGTTTTGCTTGGTTGCGCATCGGTGGTCTCTTGGGTGGTCGTCCTCGATCTTAACTGGTTGATGTGGCATTTCCACGCTCGTCCGTCAGTTGTTTGTAGCCGGTACGAGTGTGGGCCTGTTAGTTGTGTTATGACGGCCGGTACCCATAATGGGTCTCCCGTTAGGTTTTTTGTGTAGACGGCGTCACCTGGTGCAAAGGTTCGGTGTTTGCTGGTGGAGTCTGGGGGTTTCTCTGGGTTGTACGTGGGGTGTAATCTATCGAGTGGGGACATTATTTTCCTCCCCATTAGCAGTTCGGCTGGGCTTTTATTTGTTGTGGTGTTTGGGGTTATGTGTTGGATGAAAAGTAATTTATTAATTTTGTCCTGGATCTCCCCGTGGTCTATTTTCTGGATGGTTTTCTTTGTGAATTGAACCATCCGTTCCGCCCTACCGTTCGCCACCGGATACGCCAGTGCTGTCAGCGCGTGTCGTATGCCCCTTTCCGCTAGGAATTTTTCGAATTCTAGCGAGGTGAATTGGGGCCCGTTGTCGGAAATGAGGACGTCTGGGAGGCCGTGTGTTGCAAAAAGTTTGCCGAGTTCTTTGGTCACGGCCTCCGTGGTGGTTGTTCTCATGTTGCTTACCTCCAGCCAGTTGGAGTAAGCGTCTATGGTTATTAGGAAAGTGTGTCCTTTTGTGGGCCCGGCGAAATCTATGTGGATCCTAGACCAAGGTCCCCTGGGGGTTTCCCACTCTAGGACGGGTGCTGCGGGTGGGCTTGGCCTAGTTTCCTGGCATTGTTGGCACCTTGCTACCCAGGCCTCGATCTGTTTGTCCATCCCTGGCCACCAAGCGTAACTTCTGGCCAGGGCTTTTGTCCTAACGATGCCCGGGTGCCCCTCGTGTAACAGTTTCAAAACCTTCCCTTGTAGTTTTTCCGGGATGACCACCCTATCCCCCCAAAGTATGCACCCTTTTAGTAACGAGAGTTCCGTTTGCCGGTTCCGGAATGTCCTGACGGACTCGTCGTTATCCCTTTCCGGCCACCCTTTCTCTACCCAATGCAACACTCGCGCCAGACGTTTGTCTTTATTAGTTTCTCGGGCAATGTCTGACGTGGTTATGGGTAGGTTGGGTAGAGTCTCTATACTGAGGGTGGTCATCATGGGTGCTGGGTCGGTGCCAGGTTCCGGTAACGGTGAGCGGCTTAAGGCGTCCGCATGGGAGATAGTCTTTCCTGGTCTGTGTGTGAGTCCGTAATTATAGGCAGCCAGGAACTCAGACCACCTTGTCATTTGGGGAGACAGAATGTTCAGGGTGGCCCTGTTCCCTGCAAGGATTCCCAGCAGCAGTTTGTGGTCGGTGATGATGGTAAATGTCCGGCCGTAGAGGTACTCGTGAAATCTTTTTCCTGCGGCAACGATAGCCAGAGCCTCTTTGTCCAGCTGGCTGTAGTTCCGCTCCGGTTTGGTGAGGGTCCTTGAAAAGAATGCAATGGGTGCTTCTTTTCCGTCGGGGAGAGTGTGGCTGAGGACAGCGCCAACGCCGAAGGGTGATACGTCGCATGTGACGGCTAGTGGTAGGATCTCGTTGTACTGGATAAGGACGGCATCCGAAGTGAGGAGGTCCTTTGTTTTCTTGAAGGCGGCTTCCTCATGTTTCCCCCAAGTCCAGTTCGCCTATGCAAAGGCTCTGCCGCCATCGCCTTTTGGGGCAGGAAGACATTATAAAAGTTAAGCAGCCCCAGAAACGCCTGCAGTTCTGTCTTCAACTTGGGTGTGGGGGCTTCTTTGATGGCTTTGATCTTTTGGTTGGTGGGGTGAATGCCGTGATGGTCTAGGAGATATCCTAGGAATTCAACCCGTTCCGTGTATAATTGGCATTTTTCCCTCTTTACTTTGAGCCCGGTCTCTTTGAATTTGGTTAGGACCTCCCTTAGGCAACTCTCTAGTTCGGCCTGGTTGGTTGCCGACACTAAGACGTCGTCGAAGTAAGGTACCACCCCCTTGATGTCTCGTAACAGCCTTTCCATTAGGCTTTGGAATATTCCAGGCACCACGCTGACTCCGAATTGGAGCCGGTTGCATTTAAATGCTCCCCGGTGGGTGACTATGGTTTGCACTTCTGCCATTTCCTCGTCGACCGGCAATTGTTGGTATGCTTGGGCGAGGTCGAGTTTAGCAAAAACCTTGCCCTCTCCCAGTGAGTGTAGTAGGTGTTGCATACTGGGACGGGGTAAGCGCTTTGCTGCAAGGCGCCATTTAGGGTGGCCTTATAGTCCCCACAGATTCTCACCAACCCATCAGGCTTGATCGGGGTGACTATGGGGGTCTCCCACCGGGCGTGGTCTATGGGTTGTAGGACCCCTTGCTTGACGAGCTTGTCAATTTGCTCGTCAATCTTGGGTTTAAGCGCGAATGGTACCCGCCTTGGTTTTAGGCGTTTTGGGGGGACGTTTGGGTCTAGGCTGAATGGTATAGGGGGCCCTCGGTACTTGCCTAGGTTTCCGTCGAACACCTCTTGGAATTCCCGGGCTAGTTGTTGCTCCCAGTTGTCGTTGGCGATGTGGTCGATGCCCGTGACTGCGATGCCGAGCGGTGCGAACCATTGTAGTCCCAGTAGGCTTGGGCAGTCACGATCGATGATGGTCAGGGGAAGCCTTTCGGTGCGCCCTTTGTAGGTTACCTTGAACTGTCCGGTTCCAACTACAAGGATGCGGTTTTCCTGGTAGTCTTTCACGATTAGTCTCTGGTTGTCTAGGCCTTTTCTCTGGATGGTAGGCACCAAGTGTTTTATTTCTTGCCATGCTACCATGGAGAGGTAGGACCCGGAGTCCACCTCCATTTTACATGGCTCGCCTTCGATGCCTACCTCCACGTAGATCTTCCGGGCGTTGTTGGTTGTGGCGTGGCTGATGGTGACCATCTGATGGGCCTCCTCTCTTCGCCGGGTCTCGCCGCCTCGTAGGGATTGTCCGTTCCGGTCCCATCTGTTGTCAGCGGGGCGATCTCTGGTCCGGGGTGGTGTGCTCTCTCGTCTCCGTTCGCTCTGGTCCCATCGTGTAGGGCTGCGGTTCTTTTTGAGACAGCAGATGCGGGCGATGTGTCCCTTCTTGTCGCAATGCCGGCAGATTGAATCGAAGAACTGGCATTCGGATCTGGGGTGGTCTCCTCCGCAACCGGCACAGGTGGTCCTCGACTTACGACCCTGCCAGTTCCGTGGGTCGCGGCCTGCCTGGAGACGGTGGATTTCTTCCTCCTCGTCGGAAGTGCCCGATGCTGAGTGGACGTCGCCCTGGTGGGTGGTCATCTTGGGTTGGGCCTCGGTCAACCTTGCAGGGTGGTTGTTCCCGCTGCGGTCCCCGGCGTTTGGTCGGCGCATGCGGTCGGCGGATTTTTGGTAGCTTCGGCAGCTGTGGCTTCGGTGAGGGTATCTGTGAGGGTGATGTTGCCCTTGGCCATCAGCCGACTCTGGAGGACGGGGTCCCAAAGGCCGAGCACGATTCGGTCTCGCAGGGCTTCGTTCATGTTGTCGACTTCGCACAGCCCCCCTAGGCGCCGTAGTTCTGCGACGAAATCGCTGAAACTCTCACCCGACCATTGGTCCCGACGGTAGAACTCGTGTCGTCAGATGAGGATGGGCACGGCTGGAGCGTAGTGTCGCCGGAGTATTGGCTCGAGGGCGTCCCAGTCCATCGTGGTCACGTCGGTGGGTTTGGCAAGTGCTTTGGCCATCTTAAACACTGTGGTCCCGCAGTGGGTCAGGAAGACGGCTCGCTTCTTTGGGCCTGTGGCGTCCTTCAGGTCGCTGCATTCGAGGAACATGCGGAATCTGTCGGAGTACGATTCCCAGTCCTCGCTGGCGGGGTTGAAGGGTGCAGGAGGCGCGATATTTGCCATCGTGGAGTTTTGTCTGGCTTCCGTCGGACACGTGCTTCAGTTCAGGATCAGTATCCCATCCTCATCGCCAGTGTCGTGTCGTTGGAAATGATGCCAGGAGTCAGTGACTTAGTATCAAGCTCTTTTATTGAGTTAGGAACCGAACTGGGGCTAAAGGCAAAACTCGTGGCTTTTTATTTCCAAGCCACGGCGGCCGCGGCCAATGGCACCACTTTGAATCTCCCGCGATCTGAATGGACCAATCGTGGGAGATTCTTAGCGAGCCAATCGGCACGGCTCGCCTAGCCAATCAGAGTGCCCCGCACTTTGGCCAATCAAAGCGCGGGGATCTCAAGAATGCTAATGAGGGGACAGAACACCAAGTACCTTTTGGGGGAAGGTGTCTGTCATAACTTTGAACAGTTACTAAGCAACTGATCAAAAGTCAAGGAATACTTATAGTGTCTCAGTTCATCACTGCATTAAACTACAATGAAGCCTGGTGATGAATTTTAGATGGAGCAGCCCAGCATATGCAAATTTGTCCTTTTATAACAAATACAAACCTTCCTTCCTTCCTTCCTTCCTTCCTTCCTTCCTTCCTTCCCTCCTTCCTTCCTTCCTTCCTTCCCTCCTTCCTTCCTTCCTTCCTTCTTTCCTTCCTTCCTTCCTCCCTCCCTCCCTTCTTTCCTTCCTTCTTTCTTTCCTTCCTTCCTCCCTCCCTCCCATCCACTCACTCATCTTCCTTCCTTCTTCTATCCTTCCTTCCTTCTTCTTTCTTTCCTTTCTCCCATCCACTCACTCATCTTCCTTCCTTCCTTCCTTCCTTCCTTCCTTCCTTCCTTCCTTCCTTCCTTCCTTCCTTCCTTCCTTCCTTCCTTCCTTTCTTTTTGCATTCTGTCCTTCCAAACTAAGACAAAATGGCACACTACTGTTCTCAAAGTATAACCAAACACTAACCATTACAAGATGTAATGCTGAAGAAATAAAAGGAGGTACTTGAATAAAGCACAACATGTTTGCTAGTTCACTCATTCATTAATTTTAAATGATTAAAATGCCTGAAGGAATAATAACACCTTTGCCTGGTGGGTTTTCTAAAGATGGCAGCACCATCTGAAATGGCATATAGCCTTTGGGGAAGAGAGAATCAGGGACGAATGTAAGATTTCTTCCATATCTCAGCTATTAAGAAAAAGAAACCTCCCCCTTGACCTGTACTTGGTTCTTGGTGAGTTTTTATAATTTTTTTGGTGCAAGGCAGAAATAGTTTACCCTTGTTTCTTTGGTGTTTTCAGGAAAAAAAAAATATAGTCTACTATATACCTTTGAGATCACCTGGTGGTCTCCTATCCCAGTGATAATCAGATCTGCCCTTGTTCAAAATTAGTTAATGGCAGCTAAGTAGTGTTTCTTTTTTATTTAACCCTGGCCTATGGTATCTAAACCCTGTTGGGTCAATCTTATTCTACACATAAGTCATACAGGGAGGGACCGATCATGAATCTAGAAATAAGCCCCATCTCTGAAATCTATGCTTGGATTCCAGACCTATATTTTTGCAGATCAGGTGGAATATGGGTGCTGAACACTGCTTTGCTTGTCCTATTAGTTCTGTATGAAGGCACAAAAGATTACTATAATCCTAATTCCTGCATTTATAGCAGTTTGTCAATAAAATAGTACAAAATTTAACAGTATAGAACACGGCACCCCTTAAAAGAAACCTTTTCTAATTCTAATACTAACATCAATCTCCAGTTCAAGTGCATTTCTATGGATCAAACATTAATTGCAAACAGAAAATTGGTGAAGGATTGGAGGAAACCCTTAAGTTTGAGTATAAAAAAGTATCCTGAGATATTGCATATTCATTTTATACAGACTTTCTCTCTCAGAATAGACGTTGAGGAAGGAGAAGAGTGGTTATAAGAGTGAAATTCAATCTATTATTTGAGCAGTAAGCAGCTAAACCTTTGATTTTATTGCTGATAGATGACCAATATGGAAGAAATCACCATTTATGGTTTTTAAAAAAAGGAAGAACAAACTATTATTGGAAACCCTGTAAGATAGTGTATAAGCACTGTTTCTCAAACTTGACAACTTTAAGAAGTATCTTCAACTCCAATACAAGCTGGGGGATTCTGGGAGTTGAAGTTGCACATCTTTAAGTTTCTAAGCTTCCGAAAGACTGGGTATAAGTATGAGAGCCAGGATGGTGTTGTGATGAAGTTCTTGGCCTAAAAACCAGGGGAATTCTAGTGCTACCTTAGGCAATAGGCATGAAAGTCAGTTGGATAACTTTGGCCCAATCACCAGGAGACTATGAGTTCTAATGCTGACTGTTGTGAATCAATAAATACTTAATAAAGATTATTAAGAGCTTGAAGCAAAGTGCAGGGTTCTGGCCCTGCACTTCTGATTGGCCGATAATAGTGACATAGGATTGGTCCGTTCAGGAGAATCTGATTGGCTATTAACGAGCCTCTCCCATTGGTTAATGGAGCTAGTGCTCCCTATGTTTTCATTGGTTAAATAAGTTAAGAGTTGCCTATATAAAGGGGCCCATCGTGGCCATTGAGCGAGCTGTTTCACATGTAAATAAAGAGTTTGAAGTTCACTGTTTCACTGGCTCGTCTCCATCCTTGCACCCATGCACAGAACTTAACACTGGCGACGAAGGTGGGATGTGGAGACATCAGAGCTTATTGAACAACGAAGAACCATAACCGAGCATGTGGCTGAACGCACCAACGGCAGAACCATGTCCAGCAGCATCATACCACCCGCTCCATTCGACCCGGCACAAGAAGACTGGGACTCATATATGGATCGCTTCCAGATGTTTCTGGAAACCAACAATTTGAAGGATGCCACTACCGGAATGAAACGAGTGGTATTCCTAACTCATTGCGGGCCAACCGTATTCAAGATGGCCAAGGCACTAGCAAAACCGGCAGAAGTAAAGTCTATGGACTGGGACGTCCTCGAACCACTGCTGAGGGCTCACTACGCACCGACTGTGCCAACGCTCGTGAGAAGGCATGAATTCTATCAGAGAAGTCAGTGGAAGGGCGAAAGTGTTGCTGATTTCATCGCGGATCTCCAGAATCTGGGAGGCCTATGCGAGTTTACCAACTTAGAAGAAGCCCTAAGAGACCGAATCGTTCTGGGATTAGATGCACCAGGCACTCAGAGTAAATTAATGGCGAAGGGCGACATTAGCCTTAAAGATGCCATAGCTGAAGCTACTACAGCAGAAGCAACCAGGAAGTTGGCTGCCCAAATGCGCCGCACCCACGCACTGGTTTGCCAACGAGCCTGATACATTTCACCTCAGTCAAAGGGACAGCTAGACACAGCCCACCACGAGGACCTCGAATTGTCATCAGAAAGCGACGAAGAAGAGGTCCATTGACTTCGGTCCGAACGGGACCAACGCCAGAAATTGCAGTACCAATGCGCCGGGTGTGGAGCAAGCCACCCCCAGTCAGAATGCAAATTCCTCGACGTGCTCTGCCATGTTTGCGGGAAAAGAGGCCATATAGGTCGGGTCTGTAGAAGCAAGCCAGGACCCAGCCAGCCCTCAAGGGGGGCTAACTATCGCCAACCGACAGGAAGTCATCTCGTGAAGCAAGAACCCGTGAACCACCAATGGAACAACCACTCCTGCAGAAACAAAACCCTAAACCAGCCAACGAAGCAAGAAGAGGCTCACCAAATGATCATGATCGGTTACGCCTCATCTCTGGACGCCAAAAAGATCCGAGTGAAAGTGGCCATCGAAAACCAGCCCTGCCTGATGGAAGTCGATTCAGGATCGTCCCTCTTGATGGTTTCCTGGAAGACCCTCAAGCAGCTCATCCCCACTATCCATAGGCAAGACCTCAGATTCCAAAGGCTCATACTCAAGGACTATCAAGCAAATCGAATCCCGGTCATTGGATCCAGCCGAGTACGGGTATTGTTTAAGAACCGTACAGCATTTCTACCCCTGACTGTAATTGACAAGGATCGGCCTAGTTTGTTAGGCCTCCAATGGTTCACTCCACTTGGAATTGAAGTAGCCGGCATTCACCGAACCTGCAGCAGCGATTGGGATGAAGACCTTGTCCACGAATTCCAGGACGTCCTTGCAGAAAAATTAGGTGAGTACAAGGGGACCCTGATATCATTTAACCTCAATCCCGAAATACCTCCCATCCGCCTTAAGCCTCGTCGAGTTCCATTTGCCCTTAAACCAAAGATTGATGAGCAGCTTGATAAATTAATAGCTCAGGGTGTGTTAGAACCAACCGATCACTCTCCCTGGGAAACCCCAATCGTAATACCCATCAAGCTGGATGGATCGATAAGAATTTGTGGGGACTTCCGAGCCACCCTGAACCACACCCTTCAACAAAACGCTTACCCGGTACCGGTGGTGCAACACCTCCTCCATTCCCTGGGGGGGCGGAAAAGTCTTCACTAAACTAGACTTAGCCCAGGCATACCAACAACTGCCTGTTGACAAAAAAACGGCAGAGGCCGAAACAATTGTTACGCACAGAGGTGCGTTTAAATGTAACCGACTCCAGTTCGGAGTGAGCGTAGCTCCAGGAATCTTTCAAAGCTTGATGGAAAGACTATTACAAGGGATAAAAGGTGTTGTCCCATATTTTGATGATGTGTTAATCGCAGCCCCAACTCAGAAAATACTAAAGGAATGCCTGAGGTTGGTTCTCCAGAGATTTAAAGACTCAGGTCTCAAAGTTAAAAAAACAAGTGTTATTTATGTACGGATCATGTAGAATTTTTGGGATATTTAATTGATAGTCAAGGCATTCACCCCACTGATAACAAACTCAGGGCAATCAAGAATGCCCCAAAACCCCAGAACAAGGCTGACCTCCAGGCTTTTCTGGGCCTTATCAATTTTTATAACGTTTTCCTGCCTCACAAAGCAACCGTAGCTGAGCCCCTACATCGTTTATTGGACAAAAAAGCAACCTGGGTATGGGGACACAGAGAAGAACAGGCATTTCAACATGTAAAAAATTTATTGACTTCTGATGCTGTTCTGATGCAGTATAACGAGACTTTGCCTTTAATGATCATGTGTGATGCATCCCCATTTGGAGTGGGCGCCATTTTAAGCCATGTTTTGCCAAATGGTAATGAAGCCCCTGTTGCCTATTTCTCAAAGACATTATCAAAAAGCAACTATAGTCAAATTGATAAGGAGGCCCTTGCTATAGTATCCATGGTTCAGAGATTTCATGAATATGTGTATGGCCGAGCCTTTACCATAGTGACTGACCACAAACCTTTGCTGGGAATAATCGTGGAAGATAGGCCAATACCGTATATATTATCTCCCAGAATGACCCGCTGGTCAGAATTCTTGGCGGCATACAATTACAAGTTGCAACATCACCCAGGGAAGGCCATTCCCAATGCTGATACATTGAGCCATGCATCTCTTCCAGAGACCATTGATGACCCCGCTCCGATGGCCACAACACTGCAGATCGAGACACTTCGAACGCCGCCATTAATGACCCGAGATATCGCGATGGAAACGAAACGCAACCCCATTTTAGCACGAGTCCTCAGTTGGATCGAGCGGGGATGGCCGTTGGACCAAATACCTGATGACTATGCCCCATTCAAAAATTGGCAAACGGAACTATTTTCTCAAAAGAGCTGCATTATCTGGGGTGATAGAATTGTCGTCCCAGAGCGGTTGCAACCAGCGATACTAAGGACCTTGCACGATGGCCACCCCGGCATCGTGCGTATGAAAGCCCTCGCACAAAGCTACGTGTGGTGGCCGGGTATTGACAAGCAGATAGAGACATGGGCAAAAACCTGTCACAAATGCCAGGAAGTAAGCAACGCCCCGCCGAAAGCAACCCCAACCAAATGGGAAACACCGAGGGGACCATGGTCCCGCATTCATCTGGACTTTGCGGGTCCTACCAAGGGACACACATTCTTATTAATGGTGGATGCCTACTTGAACTGGCTTGAAATCTATGAAATGAGGAATACAACGACCGAATCAGTCATCAGGAAACTAGACAGACTCTTTGCGACACACGGATTGCCAGACGTTCTGGTATCCGACAACGGGCCTCAATTTACCGTGCTGTCCTTCGAAGAGTACCTGGCAGACCGTAGTATTCGACATGTGCTAACTTTGCCCGGTGCATCCTGCGGCCAATGGAAGGGCCGAGCGCATGGTACAATTCGTCAAGAAAACCTTGCATAAAATGGACTATGGCGATATAGAAGACAAAATTAACCGGATACTCCTTTTGCAGCATATCACTCCACACAGCATCACCAATAAAACTCCTGCCGAGTTATTAATGGGACAGAAGCTCCGCTCCCACCTCGACCGTCAACATCCATCATATGAACCTGAAAAACCACATGGTTCCAGCAGAAAATGTCACAATTTCCAGGTAGGCGATTTGGTTTTTGCTAGGAACTTTTCGGGCGATCCATTGTGGGTCGAGGCAACCATAGTACAAGTAACTGGCCTTAGATCGTACCGCGTGAAATGTTGTGACGATAGAATATGGAAGCGCCATATTGATCAGCTGCGTTCAAGGCTACAATCGGGGTTCTCCGAGCCCCCTGATTTCCAAACCGAGGGGGGAGGAGATAGCGAGGAAGCTGAATTCGAAGCGGCAGAAAGTTTAAGTGGTAGTAATGATCGCTCAGAGGCAGCACTTGATGGATCCAGAATGGGGGTGGCTTCGCCTCAAAGAGATGCCGAGAGCAGTTGCGACGACGAAAATTCGAATGCGGAATGGGAGGCACCCTCTTCACCAGATAACGTCCTACCCCAACAAGACTGTAGCCAAATACCGGGAGGACAACGAAAATCTAATAGACAATCGAAACAACCTGTCTACCTCAAAGACTATGTGACCGCACCCCTTAAACGGAACCCAGGGGGAAGGGTTGTTGTGAATCAATAAATACTTAATAAAGATTATTAAGAGCTTGAAGCAAAGTGCAGGGTTCTGGCCCTGCACTTCTGATTGGCCGATAATAGCGACATCGGATTGGTCCGTTCAGGAGAATCTGATTGGCTATTAACGAACCTCTCCCATTGGTTAATGGAGCTAGTGCTCCCTATGTTTTAATTGGTTAAATAAGTTAAGAGTTGCCTATATAAAGGGGCCCATCATGGCCATTGAGCTGAGCTGTTTCACATGTAAATAAAGAGTTTGAAGTTCACTGTTTCACTGGCTTGTCTCCATCCTTGCACCCATGCACAGAACTTAACACTGACTTAAGCATGAAAGCCAGCTGGGTGACTTTGGTCAGTTACTCAGCCCAACCTACTTTGCAGGGCTCTTGTTATGGGGAAAATAGGAGGCAGGAGTATCAGATATCTTCAATATCTTGAATTAGATCTATAAAGAAGGAGAAGAAGCAGTAGGTTTCTTCCTAGCCAAAAGTGTAAGATGGTGATGAGGTTAAAGAGTTAAACCATACATTCTTTCAACTTTTTGTCCATTTGTGTCATTTGCAAATCCCGGAAGTCTGATTTCAACCAACAAAATAAAGGATGCCTGGGAAAAAAAAATCATGCATCATTCATTGTGATCTAGATTTAAATAAAATTGCTGAAGCATCCAATCTAAGGTTTGAACCGAGACCACGGGAACATCTGTGACAAATCACAAGCCTTGACTGTAATGAATAGATTAGCAAGTCTTGTGAATAACTCCTGTGATGGAATTCATTTGCATGGGACGCTCGGAGAATAAATACATATTTTTATTAGCATTACACGAGTATCGTTTCTGATAAATCAGCACCCTTGGGGCTTGGCTACAGTAGGAGCAAAGTGACTTTGATGGGATTGTTCCAGAAAACCATGATTGCAGGGTGAAAAAGAACCTGCATTGGGATTGGGGGGGGGGAGGGACAAAGCATAAATAAGAAAGTTTGGGTGGGTGGGTATAAATGGCCTTTTATGGCTTCCAAGGGACAAAGAAAGGCTGAAAAAACAATACATAACAAACAAGCCATGGTTTGGAGTGGATCAACAATCCTGATGAAATGGCTGTCTGGAAATTGCTTTTTTTTTTTTTTTAATTGCTCTTTAGGAAGATCACCAGAGAGAAGAGGCAGATGACAATTAGGAAGCAATGAAGGCTTTGTAAATACACTTACTGATATAAAGCACATAAGGGAATGCTTGACAACTTATACAAATTGCTGGCTGAGCTAAGGGAGGATGAGTCTGGAATGAAGAAAGGAATGGACAAAGAGAGAGAGAACTGAGCCTTTTTGCTCTGCTATTTCTTTTACGCATTCAGCTACCCAAGATGGTACAAGTAGTCTTTGACTTAAAACAGTTCATTTACTGACTGTTCAAAGTTTCAACGGCAGTGAAAAAAGTGACCTATGGCCAATTTTACACACTTACAACTATTGCAGCATTGCAATATTGGTTTGTGTGTGTGTGTGTTGTACAGGTCACCTTCAAGAAGTGAGGAGAGCCAAATGTCAACTCATAAAATATTTATATGGTCTTTTTAGAATTGCCAACAGAAATGGAGGGGGGAGCAGCACAGCAGCTTGCAAACCCGAAACTGCATTCCATAAATGTTTTCAAAGATAGTAACTAGGTGACAGTTACTATCTAGTTTTTGCTAGTTTTTGCCCTGCAAAATTCTAACTGGAGAGCATGATTGATGACTCTTAGCTATGGATGTGTCTCATTGGAGTATATGAATTATGATACACCCAGGGGACGGGGGAAAACCAGGGTCAAGGATGACAATGAATTATGTCTCTCAGAGTCAGCTATACCCAGGCAGTGCCGGCATGTTAACTCCCAATAAATCCTTTTTAAGTTTTGGAAATTTGGCTCAAGACTCATGATTTAAATAGGGGTAATTGCCGGAATCCTGACAGCCATGTGATCAAAATTAAGACAGGTTGGAAACTGACTCGTATTTATGACAATTGCAGGGGTCATGTGACCGCCTTGGCAACAGGTTCATATTTATGATGGTTGCAGTATTGCGAGATCATGGGTGACTATTTATGAACTTCTGATAACAAAGTCAATGGGGAAGCCAGATTTGTTTAACAGCCATGTTCTTAACCACTGCAATGATTCACTTAATAACTGTGGCAAGGAAGGTAATACAATGGGAAGGCTACCTGTATATTGACAATATATTGATTTAACTGCAAACAGATGGGATACCCTGGTAGTGATATATATTTGTTCTATTATGTCACAGACCCTGCAACTTAAATCCAACAGCCTTGTGCACCAAGGCTTTAGGTCTTTCATCAGGCAGATAAGAATTGTGCAGTAACATCTGGAACCAAGAAGCTTCTAAGTTCATTATGCTTTTTATAAATATTGTAGTGCTGGTGGTGGTGGGAGTAACAGATAATTAACAGAGCAGTAGTTCCCCTTCTGTTTTCCCTTCTGTTTGATCTTCAGCTTTCAGCTCCAGCTGTTGAACTCATCAACGTTGGGTAACAGATGTGCTTATCATTGGCTCAATGCTGGGCTTAGACAGCATTACTATGGTTGATAACTGGCAGGTGTCAGGCCACATTGTCCTTTAAAAATGTCAGGGAATTGCGCAGCAGGCGTTCAAATGGAGTCAAAGATGCTGACAGGAACTTGCAGTTTTATATAAATAATTATATTTAACATCTATAATTATAGAAGACAAGATAGTCAGGCACATCACTACATCATGAGGTAAATCACAGAACAGCAGACAGGAAAAAAAATTTCCCCGCCAAGGAAAATTGGCGTGAAAAAAGGGAAACTCCCCCTTTACACCAAGCAACCAATCATAACATAGATTGCCTCCTGAAGGCGCCCGTGCTCTCCAATCAATCAACTATAATTGTGTGTTCTGGCCCATTATACTGTATTTATTGTTCCAGCTATTAAATTAAATATCTTAACAAATATCCTTTGTTTTTCGTTCCTAGATGTCCCACTGGCACTGCCACCCGAATTCCTAAAAAATAAATGACAAGAAAAAACATAGATGGGCTTATTTTATTTGTTCAGTATCCAGTTTTTCTTCTTCTTCATTTGCAGCTATCTGCTTTCCATGCAATCTCCCTTCATTTTATCCCCACAATAGCTTGGGCTCAGAGGATCCAATATGAACAAGCATAGAAGTGTGTGTGTGTGTGTGTGTGTTTGTGTGTATACATGCACACTTTCAAGTCAGTTTTGACTCCTGCAGACTGCATGGATTAATCCTTGCAGTTTTCATGGCAAGGTTTTTTTGGAAGTGGCTTGCCCTCGCCTCCTACTTAGGGCTGAGAGTGCGTGACTGGCCCAAGGTCACCTAGCTGACTTTGTTACCTAAGGCAGGACTAAAACTCTTAGTCTCCTGGTTTCTAGCCTGATGCCTTAATTACTACACCACAGCTTTCTTACGGTGGCCCAGTTTACTCCTAATTCAAAACTACAAGCTATGGAAAAGATACCAGTTGGGCATTTCAGCCTGGGGTGGACATGCCTCCTTCCATCTGGTTCTGGTCAACTTCTTCTGTCACCATACTCCTAATTGCTGCCCAGGAAACCAAAGAGGGTTGTTTTAACCCCTGCCCTGCTTCCAGGCTCTTGCTAAGAAAAATGTCATGAAAATGAGGTTGTCATCACCAGTGGCTGAATTCAACCTAAAAGAGACTTCAAAATATTTCTGAACATAAATGTGGAAGAGGGATAGAGTTGTTGCTGGGCTGTTTGTTGAATAAATTTGCTTATTATTTCTCTCCCTTTCCCTCTGCTTCTCTTCCCCTCCCCCTCCCTCCCCTGCCTCTACCTCTTCTTCTCCCTCTCCATGTCCTTCTTCCTCTCTCCCTCTCTCCTTCTCTCCTCTCCCTCTTTTCTTTGCCCTGCTCCTCTCCTGTCCCTTATCTCCTTCTCCCTCTCTCCTTCTCTCTCCATTTCTGTCTCTCCCCTTCTCCCTCTCCCTCCCTCCTTCTTTCCCTCTCCCTCTCTCTCCCTCTACAGATTATCCTGTATCAATTAAAAAAAAAATGTTTGTAGTTCAGGATTGAACTGTAAGGTCCTTGGTGCTCTCTGAGCTTGATGATTTTCTTGCAGACATTTCATTACCAAACTAGGTAACAACATCAGTGCTATTGCCTAGTAAAACCTGGATAGATTATCCTGTTCCTGCTCTAATGCATGGATTTTGAATTTCCCACCATCTGATGACATCATGGTGAGGTTGAACAGCAAAGCTTGAAGAATCAACTAATTGTTTCGCCATTAGATGCAACCTAAGTATAATCCAGATAACACCCATTTCGCAGTGACTTGAAACATATGAAATTTCTCTGCAAATTTCCTTGTAACACAAGGGTAACTGGATCATACTTTACAGCTAGTCCTTGACTTTCAATCACAATTCAGCCCAAAATTTCTGTCGCTAAGGGAAACAGTTGCCAAGTGAGTTAAGTGAATCAGTGAAGTTGTTAAGTTAGTTACACAGTTGTTAAGTAAATCTGGCTTCCCCATTGACGTTGCTTGTCAGAAGGTCATACAAGATTGCCCATGATCTCTGGACACTGCAACCATCATTAATATGAACCAGTTGCCTAGCATCTGAATTTTGATCAAAATGAGGACACTGCAATGATGGCAACTGGAAAGAATGGTCATATCACTTTTTTTTCAGTCACTAAACAAATGGGGTGTAAGTCAAGGATTACTTGTAGTTCAAGGGTGAGGAAATCTCCTAAGATGTGATGTCTCCCAGAGATGATGAGAGGTCCAATAAAAGAACATTTCCAAGCCATTTTCTTTGACTAAGAAAATGACCAAAATCAGAATTCAGGAGATTAACTAGCCAGGTTGATCTCATAGAATGAGAGCTAAGTTGAAATCTTGATTGCTTATAATATAGATATATTAAGCTTTTTCACTCCACCCCACCACCTCCCTCTCCCATTTGGCAAATTCTACATGATGAATTGTCATGAGAATTTAATTAAGAAAAAAAAATGTCTAGAAAAAACAGGCGAACCGTCCTACACACTGGCCGAACAAAACGTGTTTTGAAATCCAAATTCAACTGAGCTTGATACGATCACGTCACATGATGTCATACTCCAATTTATGAGGAAACGAAGCCAGGCAAGGAAGACAAAACAAAAGCAGAGAATTTCCCAGAGGGAGGGAACAACGAGGGCAGGAACCTCTAAATTGTCAAAGAGAAATATGATTATTTCGCTCCAATTTTTTTTTTTTTTTTGCTTCTATCCGGAGTTAACGGCTTGAGGTTCAAAGGTTGTCCTTCTGATGCATTTCTTCCTCACGAGCCCGCCATTCTTTCAGCCAAAGCATAAAAGGAAACAGTCCTAAGAGTGGTTTCTTGAAAATTAATAGCCTTTAAATTAGATTCAGACTTTTCCAGGGTGGGAGGGAGAGAAATGGTGCCCACAAATTGTGGAAAAGAAATCTCACAGCAGAAGGGCCTTGACAAGCTGTAGAATTATAAGGTGAGGGAAAAAAATAAACCTTTCCAGTGAACCCACCTCAATCCAATATAATTGCATTTTTGTGCAAAATGTACCAGACTCTCTTTAGAAGAAGGGAACAGGCAGATTAATTATTGCCCGGTTTCAGAAAAAAAAGAATTTGTATCAACGTCGTACAAGGAAAGTTAATTGGCTTGGGTGGCAACGTTGTTACCCCAGCTGAATTCAGGACGGAGGCAAAAATAGCAGCATATTCATAATGAAATGGAGATGGTAGGGTGCCCTGGGTGACTTATTTGAGACCGTTATCAGGTTCAACTTTAAAGGAGGCATACGTTAAACAACTAAGGTGATAAATGGTATAAGCCTCCAGCTCATTTCTAGAGAAACACAGTTGAGACCGTATCACCAGTAGGATTTATAGAGGAGGTTTCCTGAAAATAACAGAAACTTTCCTTTCACTATAGGCTTTGATGAAGAATTGCCTCATTTTTGCTTTCTAATTTCCATAGAAGGTTCAAACTTCAGAAGTGCAGGTAGAACACTCGATTTGCAACCACAACCGAGCCTAAAATTTCTGCTGCTAAGAAACGTTAAGTCAGCTTTGCCCCACTTTATGAGTTTTCTTGCCATAGTTGTTAAATGAATCACAGCAGTTGTTAAATTAGTAATCCAGCTGTTAAATGAATTTGGTTTCACTATTGAGCCTGCTTGTCAGAAGGTCGCAAAATTTGATCACATGACTCCAGAACACTGCAACTGTCATAAATACAAGCCGGTTGCCAAGTGTCTGAATTATTTACAAGTGGCCATGGGGATGTTGCAATGGTTGTAAGAGGGATCTTGGAGTCTTAGTGGACAACCAGCTAAATATGAGCCAGCAGTGTACAGCAGCAGCCAAAAAAGCTAATGAAATCCTAAGGTGCATTAACAGAAGAATACAATCCACACCAAGTGAGGTACTAATACCATTCTATAAAGCCTTAGTAAGGCCACACCTAGAGTACTGCATCCAGTTTTGGTCACCACATTATAAAAAGATGTTGAGACTCTAGAAAAAGTGCAGAGAAGAGTAACAAAGATGATTAGGGGACTGGAGACTAAAATATATGATGAATGGTAACAGGAACTGGGCCTGGCTAGTCTAGTAAAGAGAAGGACCAGGGGAGACATGATAGCAGTCTTCCAACATTTGAAGGACTGCCACAGAGAGGAAGGGTCAAGCTATTTTTTAAAGTACCTGTAGGCCAGACAAGGAATAATGGATGGAAACTGAACAAGGAGAGATTTAACCTGGAAATAAGGAGAAACTTTCTGACAGTGAGAGCCATCAACTAATGTGACAGCTTTTGTCTTTAGAAGTTGTGGGAGCTTCATCACTTGAGATTTTCAAGAAGAGATTGGACTGCCATCTGTCAGAAATGGTGTAGGGTCTCCCGCTTAGGTAAGGGGTTGGACTAGATGACCTATAAGGTCCCTTCCAATTCTGATTATCTGTATCTGTATCTAAGTCTGAAAAGCAGCCCTAAGTCACTTTTTTTCAGTGCTGTTGTAACTTCAATAGTCACTCAGAGAATGGTTGCAAGTTGAGGACTACCTGTATTTTAAATTCAAGCATAAGTGGTCCTCAACTTATGACTGATTGCAAAAGTGACCATCTGAAGTTGCAACAGATCTCCTCAGGGCTAATTATGACCCAGATGCAAAATCATGACAGCCCCCCTGGCTCCCTCAGTTATATGATCACATTTTGGGCATTTGGCAACCAGCCCACATTTATGGCTATATGCAGGGTCCTCTGGTTTTATGACCATAATTGGCTATAATTTTTTTTGCTGGAAACTGGTGTTTACTTCCGTTTCTGGCAAAAAAAAGTCCAATGCAGACAATGGGTTTGCTTAATGACTGTGGTGTTTGCTTAATGATCATGGTGATTCATTTAACAACTGCTGCAAAAAAAAAGATCACAAAATGGTCATTTGGTGATTCTCTTAATGACTAGCATGACTTAATAATTGTAAATCTGATCTCAATTGCAGTTTCAGGTTGAGGACTGCAGTACCTGTAATGATGAGAATAGGAGAAATTGCCTTTATGTAGCTGCTTATCCTGGGGAAACTATCTCAGTTTTCTCTGGTTCCTGATTTATTTCTTAATTTAGAGAATGAAACATGCAGCAACTTTAGCTGTGAGGAATTACCTCTGCCGTCTTCTTCTAATGCTCATCTCTAACCTGCTCATCTTTCCCTCTACTTTAACATCAGTTTGATACCTGCTCATACTGTAACACGAGCACATATTTTGTATTCCTTAATTGTGTTCTCCCAGAGATCCGAAAAACAAGCAGGCAATCTTTTAGGACCATTTGGGCTTTTTCCCCAAAATAGCTGCTAGGCTAAATATGGCTAAAAGATGTTTTCAAGTTACTGAGGTATAAACACATCCATTTTTGTTTAGCAGGCACCATTCAGGAAACAGTTGCCACAGTCTTATTCCAAAAGACTTCTTCAACTTCTCAGTTTAGTCTGTCGCCCTAAGATTACCTGGTGGTCACCATTCCAAGTGTTAATGAGTTTCAGATTTGCTTAGCTTTTTCATGATCAGTTATCGGTGAAGTATTACTACCACTTTATAAATCCTTCGTAAGGCCATACCTGGAATATTTGCATCCACTTTTGGTCACCACATGACAAAAAAAGATGTTGAGACTTTGGAAAAAGGGCAAAGAAGATCAACTAAGACAATTAAAGGCCTGGAGATTAAAACATATAAAGAACGGCTTCAGGATTTGGGTTTGGCTAGTCTACAGAAAAGAGGGACTGGGGATAACATGATAACAGTGTTCCAATATCTCAGGAGCTGCCACCAAGAAGGAGTCAAGCTATTCTCCAAAGCACCTGAAGGCTGCACAAGAAACAGTGGATGGAAACTAATCAAGGAGAGAAGCAACCTGGAATTAAGGAGAAACTTCCTAACAGTGAGAAAAATTAATAGAATTCTTTATTGTGTGATTGGACACACAAGGAATTTGTCTTGGTGTAAATGCTCTAAAAGAAAAAAGACATTCATCAAGAGTCAAGAATCATCAGGTACAACACTTAATAATAGTCATAGGGTACAATAAGCAATCAAATCATACTAGCAAACAGTCCATATAAATAATGATACAAGCGACAGCATTACAGTTATACAGTCACAAGTAGGAGGGGAGGGGCAATAAGGAGTGATGAGAAGATTAATAGTAATAGCAGTGCAGACTTTGTAAATAGTTGGGACAGTGTTGAGGGAATTATTTGTTTAGCAGAGTGATGGTGTTTGGGGAAAAACTGTCCTTGTTTTGAGGGTAGGAGTTGAAACAGTTTACGTCCAGGATGTGAGTGGTCTGTAACCTTAACTGGTGGAACAGCTTGGCTTCAGAGGTTGTGAGTGTTTTGTCACTGGAGGTTTTTAAAAAGAAACTGGACAGCAATTTTTCTGAAATAGTATCTCCGGCTGGAGCAGAGAGCTTGGACTAGAAGACCTCCAAGGCCCCTTCCAGCTCTATTCTGATCCTGAACTCTGAAAGATGATCAACCAGCGGTGACCAGAAACCAAATTGGTGAAGTTGGTTCCACTACTTGTGATGGGTTCAAAGGCTAACTTTGAGGAACAGGAGGAAAAAACAGGTACCAAGACACAGGCAGATAAAAGAAATCTGAGCCTGAACTGAGAAATCTGTAATCTGAGAAAGCATCTCAGACAAAACCCTTTCTAGTTTTCACAAAGACAGAGAGGAAAGGAAGCAAATTCAGACTTTCAAGATTCTGTTACTATAACCAGGTAGTCCTCGACTTCTAATAATTCATTTAGTGACCGTTTGAAGTTACAACAGCACTAAAAAAAAAGTGGCATAACCATTTTTCAGCTGTTGCAACATCCCTTATAGTCATGTGGTCAAAATTCAGATGCTTGGCAATTGATTTATATTTCTGAGAGTTACAGGGTTATGTGATCCTTTTTGTGGCTTTCTGAGAGCAAAGTCAAGAGGAAAGACAGATTCACTTAACAACCATGTTGCTAACTTAAAACTGCAGTGATACACTTCACACCCATAGCAAGAAAGGTCATAAAATGGGGCAAAATTCACAACAATTGTCTCGCTTAACCAACATAAATTTTGGATCCAATTGTGTTCATAAGTCAAGGACCAACTGTATTAGCATGCAAAACTTTGGTTTCCTAGCCTGGTCCACCAATTCCTTATCTTCTTCTAATCCTTATCTTTTGTTCATGTTTGCACTTTCAAATAAAGCTGTAGCCTTTGGCCATCTTTATCTCTAAGAAAAAATATGAAATTTGCTTTGCAGCGTGCCAACTTCCCATGTTGTTTCTTTTTATTAATGGCAGGTGGAGCAACAGTGATTCCTGTGTAAAATAACTGGTCATAATTCCATTATATCAAAACCATAATTAAATAGTTAAGGAATCAGGCTTCTAACTGAGTTAAAAAATGTACACTGACTATAACTTGCATGTAAATAGAAACAGAGTTCAAAGGAAGATCAGAATTTGTATATCAAATTAACTGCATGCATCCCCAACATTAGCATGATAGTTAAATAAAACTGCTTGTAAAAATGGGTATAATACAAGAGGTATTCAGCAGGTTCTGACCAGTTCTGGAAAACCAGTAGCAGAAATTTTGAATAGTTCGGAGAACCAGCAAATACCACCTCTGACTGGAGATTTTACAGTATCCTTCCCCTGCAATGCCTACCAAACCAGTAGTAAAAAAGTTTGAACCCCACCACTGGTATAATAGAAGAAAATCACACCACAATTCAAGCCTGGAGATTTTTAATATATAAACTAGGGAATGGATAGAATAAAAGAAATGTAATGATGAAAGGATTAGAAACATCGCAAAACTCAAAATGCTCAGATGTTTCCATCTGCCAATCAAAATTAATTGATTCTCAGGTCCCACTTTTCAATGAGGGATATGTAAATTTTTAAAAATCCTGTTTGCTTTCTTGTCTATGATAGTAGAAAATATTCTAGTTTGGCTTCTGTCCCCGCTCCATTGATTAAAAAGCTGTTAGAAATTTTTTTGAAAGATTTACATTTGCAACAACTTGTAACATATGGAGAGTTTTTATGTATTGTCCCTTAATTTATATAACCGTTAATATAAATTCCTGAGCATAATTTTAATGCAAATCTCCCAGTTTCCCTTCTTGGATGCATACATTTCCCTGAAGAAGGCTTTTAAAATGCAAATTCCCCTCATGTAAGCTGTCTTTTAACTTAAATGAATGCTGTTTGCGTGCAGCTTTCAAAATGGAGCTCTTTTTTTTCCTTTGCATGAATTGATGAACTCTCGCTAACATTGTTTGATGATAGCGTTTATCTCTGTGCAAAATGTCTGATCGAAGCAGAGTGTTCACGGTCATCTCTCAGCAGAATCCATTGTGGAATTTGTTAAAATGCCATTGATGCTATTGAGTCCTGCTAAGGTGATTTCAAAAGAACTAGTTAGTCATAGTGGGTAGGGCATTAGGGTAGAAAGAAACCGGGAAACTGGGAGTTCTAGTCCTGCGTTAGGTATGAAGATCTCCTGGATGACTTTGGGCCAATCACCAGGAGACTGTAAATTCTAGTCCTGCCTTCGGCATGCAAGCTGGCTGGGTGACTTTGGGCCAATTACCAGGAGAGGGTGAATTCTAGTCCCGCCTTAGGCATGAAAATCAACTGGGTGCCTTTTAGCGAATCGCCAGGAGATTGTGAGTTCTAATCCTGCCTTAGGCATGTAAGCTGGCTGGATGACTTTGGGCCAATCACCAGGAGACTGTGAATTCTAGTCCCGCCTTAGGCATGCAAGCTGGCTGGGTGACTTTGGGCCAATCACCAGGAGAGAGTGAATTCTAGTCCCGCCTTAGGCATGAAAGTCAACTGGGTGTCTTTTAGCGAATCGCCAGGAGATTGTGAGTTCTAATCCTACCTTAGGCATGTAAACTGGCTGGATGACTTTGGGCCAATCACCAGGAGACTGTGAATTCTAGTCCCGCCTTAGGCATGCAAGCTGGCTGGGTGACTTTGGGCCAATCACCAGGAGAGAGTGAATTCTAGTCCCGCCTTAGGCATGTAAGCTGGCTGGATGACTTTGGGCCAATCACAAGGAAACTATGAGTTCTAGTCCCTCTATAGACACAAAGCTATCCAGATGACCTTGGGCCAGTCAGTCCCTCTCACCCCTAGGAAGGAGACAACGGCAAACCACTTCCAACAACTTGCAAAGAAAAGTATATGACTATAGTCCAAACAGTCACCAGGAATCAACACTGGCTCGAAAACACACAAACACACAAAAAGAGATCCAGGTTGTCCAGTGGCTGTGCCACATCTGGCAGAAGTAGGAACAGGGCTTTAGGCCTCTTCTGAAATCCAGCTTGCAACGAGAAGAAGTATGATCCAGGGGTTTTTTTTTTGGTTTTTTTTTTTTTGTTCCAAAGCCTCCATCTTCCCTTTCTGAGAAAGTGCAAACAGATTTGTTTAGCTCATCAGGAAACCACCTCATATTAAACAATAAACAGGGCAGGAATAAAAAAAGAGAAAAAGAAAATAGAAGCAGATTGCATAGCAAAGAAAGTGTTATTTGGGAGAAACTGTCAAAGCTCTCACTCCCAAGGCACCGCTGTTTCTCATCGGCCTGATGGAAGCTGACGTTGTGTGAACCTTGCTGAGCAAACCCCAAATTATTCTAATTTCTAAATCCAAACATTCCCAATTATATCATTTCCCTTGTGTGGAGCTAAAGGGGCCAGGTAATCCTTTGCCTTGGTTTCTTTTCTTTGGAGATCGACATCTCTGCGAGAGAAAGAAGGAAAAGCAAAGGAGATCATAACTTCAGCAAAATCGGGTCATTCATCTTGGATTAAGGCACAATGTCTGGTTGGGGTTAAAGCCTCACCGATGCTTGGAGAGCGCAAAAGATTTGAAGCCAATTTACTCAAGCACGTGGTACAGCACCTCTCAAATGCATGTTTTTTTTAAAAAGACGAGCATATGATTCCTTGTGGATTTGCACCTTTGCTTTCTTTGTGGAAATGTTAGAATCTAATTGGGATTCCGATTGCTAATTGGGTACTGAACCAATTGGTTCCTGAAAGCAAAGGCAAGCCAGATGACTAGAGTACAGCTAGTCCTCGACTTATTTGTACACAATTGAGCCCAAAATTTATGTTGCTAATGAGAATGTGTTGTTGATTTGTTGAGCTTCTTAATTTGTTGAGTTTTGCCCCATTTTACGACCTTTCTTGCCACTGTTGTTCAGTGAATTACTGCAGTTGATAAGTTAGTGACCTGGTTGTTAAGTAAATCTGGCCACCTCGTTGACTTGGCTCATCAGAAGGTTGCAAACAGTAATCACATGATCCCAAGAAGCTGCAATGGTCATAAGGATGAACCAGTTGCCAAGCAACAGAATGTTGATCATATGATCATGGAGATGCTGCAAAGGTTGTAACTGTGAAACATGGTCATCAGTCACTTTTTCCAAAGTGTTGTTGGAACTTTGAATGGCCACTAAATGAACTGTTGTAAGTCTCCAGCATGCCTTTGGGAGGAGTCACCTATCTATTTGTGTGATTAATATAAGATTTATATAATCATCACTAATATTCCAGTAATATTCCAGTAATATTGCTATAGGTCATTGATAGGATAAATATGGCGTTACTTATGTTTCTCATTTTCAGAGATATAATCCTTAATATGCAATTTTACATGTCACAGTCAAGCAGTACCTGTATAGGTATTCATCGACTTACGACCATAACTGAACCCAACATTTCTGTTGTCGAGACATTTGTTAAGTGAGTTTTGTGACATTTTACAACCTTTCTTGACCCAGTTGTTCAGTGAATCACTGCAGTTCATAAGTTCGTAACACAGTTATTAATTGAATCTGGCTTCCCCACTTTGATTTTGCTTGTCAAAAAATTGTAAAAGGTGATCCTATGACCTTGGGACACAACCACAATCACAACTCAGTTGCCAAGCATCTGAATTTCGATCACATGATCATGGGGCTGCTACAAGGGTCATAAGAATGAGAAACGATCATAAGTCACCTTGTTTCAATGCCATTGTGACTTTGAACGGTCACTAAATGAACCGTTGTAAGTCAAGGATTACCTGTATAGCCACCCCACCATTGCTAAAATTCAGTCACACAACTATCAGACATGCTTGAATGCGGGAGTGTCAAACTCGCGGCCCATGAGTTGGATGTGTCACATGCTGGCCATGACCATGGCCTGATTTAGCAAAGGGGGAAAAAGTCACGATATGTCACATGTGAGTTTGACACCCCTGCTTTAATGGATCAAGAAAGGTGGCATCCTGTTTGTACACCTGTAGAATTGGTGCCAAAAATGGAACATGAACTTCCTTGAAGATAAACCAGGTGATTTTCTTTTCTTTTAAAAGATTATTTTAATTTGTCATCATCAGCCATTCAGTTTGTGTCCAATCCTATGGATCAACATTCTCCATGCCCCCTGTCAACTCATAAAACATTTTGTATATACATTTTAAAGTTGTCAACAGAAAGAGGGGGTGGGAGTTTCAAAGAGCAGGCAGCAGTGTGGAACTGAAAGTACATTCCATTCATATTTTATTCAGAGACTGATTAGATGACTGAAGCTGCTGCCATGCAAAAATCTAATTGGAGAGCATGATTGATGACTCTTGGCTATGGACGTGTTTCATTGGATGATACAACCAGAGGGGTGGGTTGGGGGAAGCAAGATCAAGGGTGACAGTGAATTATGTTTCTCAGAGTTGGCTACGCTCAGTCTAATGCCGGCATGTTAACTTCTAATAAATCCGAAGAAGTTTTGGGAGTGTGGCTCGAGGCTCATGATTTAATTGGAGTAACTGCCAGAATACTGACATTCCTCAGTTTCACACCATCTCCTTCAGATTGGTTTTTTCAGATTGTTATTTTAATTAAATAAGACTATTACATCTGGGCATAGCAAAAAGTATCAACCTCAAGCAAATCTTCGTCTCCAAGAATGGCCTCCATCATCCAACATATAAGCTTGCTTGGAAGTCATGAAAAATAAAAATGGAAGTTTGCATTGGGAAGCTGGAAAACTAAGGGAGCTTTCCAGGTAGGCTAGAGAGAAAGGTTGCTGTCATGTCCGTTGGGAAAGAGACCAGGAGTCGGTGACTAGGGTTCAGCTCTTTATTGGTCCCCGGAACTGAACTGGGTTCCAAGGGAAAACTTTCGGCTTTTTATTTCCAAGCCGCGGCGGCCACGGCCAATGGCACCGCTTTGAATCTCCCGCGATTCGAATCCACCAATCATGGGAGATTCTTAGCGGGCCAATCAGCGCGGCTCGCCCAACCAATCAGATCGCCCCGTGCTTTGGCCAATCAAAACGCGGGGCTTTCAAGAATGTAAATGAAGGTACAGAACACCCCTCCCCTCTTGGTTTGGTCCTACGTAACGTAGTCCCATAGGTAGGCGGGGCTCCATACTTGTCTACTGGACCTGCGCAGGTCAGTCGTAGGTTGGTTCCCAGCCGGTTCGGTCGGGATCTCTGTGTCTCTTGGCCTCGTCATTGGAACTGCCTGGTATATCTTGCCGGGCCGCTCTTCGCAGCTCCCTCCCAGTCTACCCGGGATGGTTGAGCTGGCCTGGCTGTTTCTTCCTGGTGAGGTTTCGCACTGGCTGCTTGCTGGTGAGTCTGGCTGGCTTCTTTCTTCTGGAGTTTGGTGTCTGGGGTATTCCCTCCCTTCTTGGTTTGTGTTGAGGGGGTTGGTTGTGTCTTTTGTAGCTGTCCTCGATCTTAATTGATCGATGTGGCGTTTCCATGCTCGTCCGTCAGTTGTTTGTAAGCGGTACCAGCGTGGACCTGTCACCTGGGTTATGGTTGCTGGTATCTATAGTGGGTCTCCGGTTAGGTTCTTCGTGTAGATGGCGTCGCCTGGTGCGAAGGATCGGTGTTTGCTGGTGGTGTCTGGGGGTTTCTCTGGGTTGTATGTGGGGTGTAGTCTATTGAGCGGGGATCTTATTTTCCTCCCCATTAGTAGCTCTGCCGGGCTTTTATTTGTTGTAGTGTTCGGGGTTATGTGTTGTATAAAAAGCATTTTATTTATTTTGTCCTGGATCTCCCCGTGGTCTATTTTCTGGATGGGTTTTTTTGTGAATTGAACCATCCGTTCCGCCCTTCCGTTCGCTGCCGGATACGCCGGGGCTGTCAGTGCGTGTCGTATGCCCCGTTCCGCTAGGAATTTTTCGAATTCCAGCAAGGTGAATTGGGGCCCATTGTCCGACACGAGGATGTCTGGGAGGCCGTGTGTTGTGAAGAATTTGCAGAGTTCTTTGGTCACGGCCTCCGTGGTGGTGGTTCTCATGTTGCTTACTTCCAGCCAGTTGGAGTAAGCGTCTGCGGTTACTAAGAATGTGTGTCCCTTTGTGGGCCCGGCGAAGTCTAGGTGGATCCTAGACCAAGTTCCCTGGGGGTTTCCCACTCTAGAATTGGTACCGTGGGTGGGCTTGGTCTAATTTCCTGGCAACGTTGACACCTTGCTACCCATGCCTCGATTTGTTTGTCCATCCCTGTCCACCAAGCGTAACTTCTGACCAGGGCTTTTGTTCTAACGATGCCCGGGTGCCCCTCGTGTAACAACTCCAGTACCTTCCCTTGCAGTTTTTCCAGGATGACCACCCTATCCCCCCATAGTACACACCCTTTTAGTAGCGAGAGTTCCGTTTGCCAGTTCCGGAATGTTCTGAAAGTCTCCTCGTTGTCCTTTTCCAGCCACCCTTTCTCTACCCAATGCAACACCCGCGCCAGACGTTTGTCTTTATTAGTTTCTCGGGCAATGTCTGACACGGTTATGGGTAGATTGGGCAGAGTCTCTATGCTGAGGGTGGTCGTCGTGGGTGCTGGGTCAGTGTCTAGTTCGGGTAGCAGTGAGCAGCTTAAAGCATCCGCATGGGTGATAGTCTTACCGGGTCGGTGTGTGAGCCGGTAATTGTAGGCGGCCAGGAATTCGGACCACCTTGTCATTCTAGGAGATAGAATGTTTGGGGTGGCCCTGTTCCTTGCGAGGATTCCCAACAGCGGCTTGTGGTCGGTGATGATGGTGAACGTCCGGCCATAGAGGTACTTTCACTGCAGCGATGATAGCCAGGGCCTCTTTGTCCAGCTGACTGTAGTTCCGCTCCGGTTTGGTGAGGGTCCTTGAAAAGAATGCGATGGGTGCTTCTTTTCCGTCGGGAAGAGTGTGGCTGAGGATGCTGCTGATGCCGAAGGGTGATGCGTCGCATGTGACAGCTTGTGGTAGGGTCTCATTGTATTGGATGAGGACGGCATCCAAAGTGAGCAGGTCCTTGGTTTTCCTGAAGGCAGCTTCTTCGCGTTTTCCCCAAGTCCAGGCCTTGTCCAAGAGCCTATGCAAAGGCTCCGCCACGGTCGCCTTTTGGGGCAGGAACACATTATAAAAGTTAAGTAGTCCCAGAAGCGCCTGCAGTTCTGTTTTTGACCTGGGTGTGGGGGCCTTTTTGATAGCTTTAATTTTGGTATTGGTGGGGTGGATGCCATGCCGGTCTAGGAGGTACTCCAGGAATTCGACCTGCTCTGTGTAAAGTTGGCACTTTTCCCTCTTCACCTTTAGACCGGTTTCTTTGAATTTCGTTAGCACCTCCCTTAGGTGACCCTCTAGTTCGGCCTGGTTGGCTGCCGATACTAGTACATCGTCGAAGTAGGGTCCCACCCCCTTGATGCCTTGTAAGAGTCTCTCCATGAGGCTCTGGGAAATTCCAGGCGCCACGCTGACTCCGAACTGGAGTCGGTTACATCGAAAGGCTCCCCGGTGGGTGACTATGGTTTGCGCCTCTGCGGTTTCTTCGTCGACTGGCAGCTGCTGGTATGCTTGGGCCAGGTCAAGTTTTGCAAAAACCTTGCCTCCCCCCCAGTGAGCATAGAAGATGCTGCACTACGGGGACGGGGTAAGCGCTTTGTTGCAAGGCACTGTTTAGGGTAGCCTTATAGTTCCCACAGATTCTCACTGACCCATCAGGCTTGACTGGGGTGACTATTGGGGTCTCCCACCAGGCATGGTCTATAGGTTGTATGACCCCTTGCTTGACGAGCTTGTCAATTTGCTCGTCAATTTTTGGCTTGAATGCGAAAGGTACCCGCCTTGGTTTTAGGCGTCTTGGGGAAACGTTTGGGTCTAGGCTGAAGGATATAGGGGGCCCTCGGTACTTGCCTAGGGTGCCGTTGAATACTTCTTGGAAGTCCCATGCCAGTTGCTGCTCCCAGTCGGCCTCAGCGATGTGGTCGATGCTCGTGACTTCGATGCCGAGCGGTGCGAACCATTGAAGTCCCAACAGGCTGGGTCGGTCTCGATCGACGATTGTGAGGGGAAGTTTTGCGGTGCGTCCTTTAAATGTTACTCTAAATTGTCCTGTTCCGCTTACCGGGATGTGGTTTCCCTGGTAATCTTTAAGGATTAGTCTCTGGTTCTCCAGTCCCCTCCTTTGGATGGTAGGCACCAAGCGTTTTATTTCCTGCCAGGCGACCATGGAGAGGTAGGACCCGGAGGCCACCTCCATTTTACAGGGTTCGCCTTCGATGCCTAATTCCACGTAGATCTTGCAGGCATCGGTGGTTGTTGCGTGGCCAATGATGACTGTCTGGTGCATTTCTTCCCTCCGCCGGGTCTCGCCACCTCGTCGGGCTCATCTGCTCCAGTCCCAACGGTTGTCAGCTGGGCGGTCTCTGGTTCTGGGCGGTGTGCTGCCCCATCTCCACTCGCTGTGGTCCCACCGTCTTGGGCTGTAGGCTTTCTTAAGTCGGCAGACGCGGGCGATGTGACCCTTTTTGTCACAGTGCCGGCAAACTGCATCGAAGAACCGGCATTTGACTCTAGGGTGGTCGCCTCTGCAACCGGCACACGCGGTCCCCGACATATGACCCTGCCAGCTGCGCTGGTCGCGTCCTGCCTGTAGCCAGTGGATTTCCTCCTCCTCGTCCGAAGTATCAGAGGTGGAGTGGAATTCGCCATGGTGGGTGGTCATTTCAGGTTGGGCCTCGGTTGCCCATACAGGGTGGTTGTTCACGGTGCGGTCCCCGGCGTCCGATCTCCGCATGCGGTTTGCTGACTGCCTGGTGGCTTTGGCTGCGGTGGCTTCGGTGATGGCATCGGAGAGGGTGATGTTGCCTTTGGCCATCAGTCAACTTTGTAGGACGGGGTCCCGAAGCCCGAGCACGACTCAGTCCCGCAGGACCTCGTTCATGTTGGAGAACCCGAATAGTCCTCCTAGGCTCCGCAGTTCTGCAACAAAGTCACTGAGGCTTTCGCCTGACCGTTGGTCCCACCGATAAAACTCGTGCTGTCGGATGAGGGTGGGCACGGTGGGAGCGTAGTGCCTTTGGAGTAAGGGCTCGAGGTCATCCCAATCCATTGCAGTGACATCAGCGGGTTTCGCTAGGGCTTTCGCCATCTTGAACACTAAGGGTCCACAGTGTGTCAGGAAGACGGCTCATTTCTTCGGCCTGGTGGCGTCCTTCATGTCGTTGCATTCGAGGAACATGCGGAATCTGTCCGTGTAAGATTCACAGTCCTCGGTAGCGGGGTTGAAGGGTGCGGGCGGCACGATGCTGGCCATCTCGTCGGGTTTGCTGGCTTCTGTCGGACATGTGCTTGTGGGGTTCAGGATCAGGATCCCATCCTCGTCACCAGTGTCGTGTCTGTCGGGAAAGAGACCAGGAGTCGGTGACTAGGGTTCAGCTCTTCATTGGTCCCCGGAACCGAACTGGGTTCCAAGGGAAAACTTTTGGCTTTTTATTTCCACACCGCGGCGGCCGTGGCCAATGGCACCGCTTTGAATCTCCCGCGATTCGAATCCACCAATCGTGGGAGATTCTTAGCGGGCCAATCAGTGCGGCTCGCCCAACCAATCAGATCGCCCTGTGCTTTGGCCAATCAAAATGCGGGGCTTTCAAGAATGTAAATGAAGGTACAGAACAGTTGCCTCCATTAATATATCTAATGAAAGTGAAGTCCAACATAGCAACCATCTTGTGAAACAGACCTTCCCAGCACCAGCCATTTTCAAATAACTCATTCTATGCTTTCCAAATTCCAGAATGTGGCCGTTGGTTTCAAGTTTCAGCTCTTACATCTTTTTTTTTAAGGTGTTAAAATACATTTTTAAGGGCTGGAGCCACTTTAGTAAGAACCAAGTATTTTCTGGCCAGACGGAATTATTGTTGTATGGAAATATTTTATTGAAATAAACACATTGTCCTAGGGCAGAGACTGGCCAGAAGTCTAGGATTTAAACTGAGGTTGACATACATATACAAAGTTTGATTCCTTGGTTTTACTGTAGTCAGATGTTACACATATGTGGAACTTCCTTCTTGTCAGCAATGAAAGAACATATCTAGCCATGTCAAATTGACAGAGGTTCTGCTTTTGCCCAATATGGGATGGAGGTTCTGGAGAATTTCCTTAGGTAGTTCTTGACTTACAACCATTTGTTTAGTGACAGTTTGAAGTTACAATATCTCTAAAAAACGAATTATGGTCTTTTTTTTTCACACTTACAACTTTTGCAGAATCCCCAATTTGGATGTTTGGCAACTCTTTCATATTTAGGACAGTTGCAGATCACATGCAGTTATGTGATTCCTTTTGTGACCTTCCGACAAGCAGTCAATGGGGAAGCCAGATTCAGTTAACAACCATGTTACTAAGTTAACCTTTCCTTCCTTCCTTCCTCCCTCTCTCTCTCCTTCTGTTAAGTCCTGAGCATGGGCACAAGGAACGGAGACGAGACATCGAACGGTGACTTCAACTCTTTATTGTGAAATAAGAACAGAACAAATACTTGGGCAGCAGCAGCTCTTTTATAGAGCTGGCTGCTGTCAAAACAACCAATGATTTGAGTTTACCACTTTCACAAGCGTCCAATCAGAGGGGCCTGTTAACAGCCAATCAGATTGGCCAGAAATGACCAATCACGACTCGCTATTCACGGGCCAATGAGGAGTGCAGGATTACGAGCCTGCTGCAAAGTAAAACTATTTAGGGTTGTTACTGCCGCGTTGGCTTAGTCCATAACACCCCTCCCCCCTAAGTTCCGTCTGAGGGGTGGGGTGACGTATTCTTGTAAATAGGCAGGTCGCTTCACCTGTCTGCTTGAGCTGCGCTGTTCCACCAGTTTCTGTCCTGGCTCTGGTTCTGGTGGGCTGCTAGCTGGGCTGGCTGGTGAAAACGGTCCCGCTGTTCCTTTGAATGGCTCTGGGCTGTTCACCCTGCTTATGCCAGTGCTGTCTTCTGGGTTCCCTGGATCTGTTTCCATCGCAGTGCTGTCACGCGGCGAGGCCACTCCCTGGCTCGGTTCTCCTTCTGACGGTAAGTATTCCCTGGTTGGTTGTATAGACTGTTGAGTTTCGATTGCTATTTCTTTTTTGGCCTCCTCGATGATCCTTCCCCCCACCCCAGTTAGAGATTCAGGGGCTGAGATAGGACTAGGTGCTAGTCTGGAATGGAGTTGGTCTATGTGACGCTTCCACAGCTTACAATCTGCAGTTTGTAGGCAGTAGGATTGGGGTCCCATAAGTTGCGTTATGGTAGCAGGGACCCACAATGGGTCGCCCGAGAAGTTTTTCACAAACACGGGGTCACCTTCCTGGAATGCCTGACACTTGCTGCTGGATCCTGGTGGTTGTTCAGGCATGTAGTTTGGGTGGAGGCGATCGAGATGCGAGCGAAGTTTCCGGCCCATCAGGAGTTCAGCTGGGGTTCTGTTCATGGTACTATTTGGGGTTATGTGCTGGAGGAGAAGCATCCGGTTTATTTTGTCGTCAATGTCGCCGTGGTCCATTTTGTGCAAAGTCTTTTTTACAAATTGAACCATTCGCTCAGCCCTACCATTGGCCACAGGGTGAGCTGGCGATGTTAAGGCATGGCGGATGCCCCGATCTGCCAGGTACTGTTCGAATGGCAGGGCAGTGAATTGGGGGCCATTATCGGAGACCAGGACATCTGGCAATCCATGGGTAGCAAATAGTTTATTCAGTTTTTTAGTGACCACCTCTATGGTGGTGCTTTTCATCTTGTGGACCTCGAGCCAGTTTGAATAGGCATCCACTGTTAGGAGGAAAGTGTGTCCTCTTGTGTGTCCCGCAAAATCGATGTGGATACGGAACCAAAGGCCTTGGGGCATTTCCCACTGAGTTGGGGGAGTTTTTGGAGGAGCAGAACGAGTCTCCTGGCATTTGCTGCACTTTGCTACCCAGGTCTCTATCTGTTTGTCTAACCCACGCCACCATGCATAACTCCTGGCCAATGCCTTCATCTGCATGATGCCTGGATGTCCATCGTGCAACATTTTTAATACCTTATGTTGCAATTTCTCCAGGATTACAACTCTGTCTCCCCACAAGATGCAGCCCTTTTGGGAGAATAGTTCTGTCTGTCGATTCCTGAATGGCTTGAAAGTGTCGTTGGGTGCGCTGACTGGCCAACCCCGTTCCACCCAGCTGAGGACTCGTGTCAAAACAGGGTCCTTTTTTGTTTCTGAGGTGATGTCTCGAGCGGTCAGCGGCGGCGATTTAAGGGCTTCAATTTGCAATGCGACTAGGGTTGGAGCTGGGTCCTCTATGACGTCTGGTAGTGGGGAGCAGCTCAAAGTGTCACCGTGGGGAATGGTTTTCCCCGGGTGGTGTTGCAATCGGTAATCGTAGACGGCTAAAAATTCTGACCAACCTGTCATTCTTGGTGATAAGATATGGGGAGTTGGTTTGTTTCCCGCCAAAATACCAAGTAGTGGCTTGTGGTCTGTAATTTTGGCAAAGGGTCTCCCATACACATATTCATGGAAACGTTTAATTGCAGATACTATAGCGAGAGCCTCTTTATCAAGTTGACTATAGTTCCTTTCGGTCTTAGACAAGGTTCTCGAAAAGAACGCAATAGGTACCTCATTCCCATTTGGTAGGACATGGCTTAAAATGGCTCCCACTCTGAATGGTGAGGCGTCACAGGTAACTGTTAAGGGTAGAGTCTCGTTGTATTGTATCAATACAGCATCAGAGGTTAAGAGGTCTTTTACTTATTGGAATGCCCTTTCTTCACGCTGTCCCCAGACCCAGGGAGCCTTTTTGTCGAGAAGTCTATGTAGGGGCTCGGCTACAGTCACCTTCTGGGGCAAGAAGATGTTATAAAAGTTAATGAGTCCCAGGAAGGCTTGGAGGTCTATCTTGTTCCTAGGTTTCGGGGCATTTTTGATTGCGGTTAGTTTTTTTTTGGTGGGGTGGATTCCCTGTCTGTCGAGAAGGTATCTCAGGAATTCCACTCTCTCTGTACAAAGTTGACACTTGTCCCTTTTTACTTTCAGACCAGCGTCTTTAAATTTCTGAAGAACTTTTCTGAGTCGTTGTACTAATAACTCTTTAGTGGGGGCAGCTATTAGGACGTCGTCAAAATAAGGCACAACGCCTTTTATGCCTTGTAATAGTCTCTCCATCAAACTTTGGAAAATGCCAGGCACCATACTTACTCCGAATTGGAGTCTATTGCACTTGAAAGCGCCTCTATGTGTAACTATTGTCTGGGCTTCTGCAGTTGTCGCGTCTACAGGTAGTTGCTTGTACGCCTGAGCTAAGTCCAAATTCGCAAATATTTTTCCGCCACCCAGGAAATGAAGAAGGTGTTGGACCACCGGTACTGGGTAAGCGCTCTGTTGAAGAGCATGATTTAGGGTGGCCCGGAAATCCCCACAAATTCTTTATGAACCATCTGGCTTCATGGGCGGTACTATTGGAGTTTCCCAGCAGGCATGGTCAATCGGTTCCAACACGCCCTGGGCTATCAGTTTATCTAGCTGCTCGTCGATCTTTGGCTTGAGGGCAAAAGGCATCCCATGAGGCTTAAGCCGAATGGGAGCTACATCGGGGCTGAGATTAAATGATATAGGGGTCCCCTTGTGCTTGCCTAATGTTCCTGTGAACACGTCCTAGAATTCCTGGATGAGGGCCTCTTCCCAGTCATTGCTTCTGGTTTGGTGTATGCCGGCTAGTTCAATCCCGAGTGGGGCAAACCACTGTAACCCTAACAAACTGGGCCAGTCACGATTGATGACAGTCGGGGAAGCATCGTGGTGCGGTCCTTGAAGGATACTTGGATGTGGCTGGAACTGACAACTGGAATTCTGTTTCCCTGGTAGTCTTTTAGGATGATTTGTTGAGTGCTGAAGTTCTGGCGGCAGATGGCAGGGATCAGCTGTTTGAGGGTTTTCCAGGATACCATTGTTAGGGATGATCCCGAATCAACTTCCATCATGCACGGTCGATTCTCAATAGTAACCCTTACGTGGATCTTTCTTGTATCGAACGACGAAGTGTGGCCAATAATAATGGTTTGGTGGGCCTCTTCTCGTCTCGTTGAAGAGGCAGGTGCTCGATTTCTGTAGTAGTAGTGGTTGTTCCATTAGTGGTTCAGGCGGTCCGATTCTCAGGTGGTTTGCCTGTCTCCCGGTGGAGCTTGTTCTCCCTTCGGTTGGGACTGGACTCTCGCTTGCTTCTGCAGACCTTCGCGATGTGGCCTCTTTTCCTGCAGGTACGGCAGAGCGCATCGAGAAATTTGCAGTCTGATCGCGGGTGGTTTGCCCCGCAACCAGCACATTGGCGTGGACATCTCTGGTTCCTTTGCTCTCGTTCCGAGCGGAGCCGGTTGATCTCCTCTTCCTCACTGTCTGAGGATGACTCGAGGTCTCCGTGGTGGGCGGTAATAGCATGCTTCTCAGTGGCGAGCGGGCTATCATTAGCGAGTTGGTGAAGCAGTGCGTTTGCTCGGTGCATTTGAGAGGCTGACTTCCTGGTTACTTCTGCGGCAGTAGCGTCGGCGATGACATCTGCAAGGCTGATGTCTCCTTTCGCCACGAGCTTACTCTGCACGGTTGGTGCATCTAATCCCAGAACTATGCGGTCTCTCGGGGCTTCCTCGAGGTTTGCAAAGCCACAAAGGCCTCCTAGGTTCTGGAGGTCGGCTATGAAATCCCCAACACTCTCGTTCTTCCATTGGTCCCTCTGGTAAAACTCGTGTCTTCGTATCAGTGTAGGTTCTGCGAGTGCGTAATAGGCCCGGAGGATCGGGGCGAGGTTATCCCAATCCATGGTCTTCACTTCCACCGGTTTGGCAAGTGCTTTAGCCATTTTGAAAATGGCAGGGCTGCAATGAGTCAGGAACACCGCTCGTTTCTTGCCAGGTGTAGCATCTTTTAAATTGTTGGTCTCTAGAAACATCTGGAAACGATCTATATACGAGTCCCAGTCTTCGGTTGCTGGGTCGAATGGAGCGGGTGGTATGGTGCCACTGGTCATCTTGCCGTTTGTTGCATGCGCTCTTCAGCCACGTGCTCTGTCTTGTTTGATGAGTACTTAGTCAGCTCTATTGTCTCTGCATCCCACATCGCCAGTGTTATGTCCTGAGCATGGGCGCAAGGAACGGAGACGAGACATCAAACTGTGACTTCAACTCTTTATTCATGACTTCAGAACAGAGCAAAATACTTGGGCAGCAGCAGCTCTTTTATAGAGCTGGCTGCTGTCAAAACAACCAATGATTTGAGTTTACCGCTTTCACAAGCGTCCAATCAGAGAGGCCTGTTAACAGCCAATCAGACTGGCCAGAAATGACCAATCATGACTTGCTATTCGCGGGCCAATGAGGAGTGCAGGATTACGAGCCTGCTGCAAAGTAAAACTATTTAGTGTTGTTACTGCTGCGTTGGCTTAGTCCATAACACCTTCCCTCCCTCCCTCCTTGCCTCATTTCCTCCCTCCTTTCTTTCTTGCCTCTCCTTTCTTTCCTTAGTCTCTTCCTCCCTCCCTCCTTGCCTTTCATTTCCTCCCTCCCTCCCTTCTTCCTTCTGATTTCCTTCCTTCCTTCTTCTCTCCCGCTCTCTCTCCCATCTTTCTTGCCTCTCATTTCCTTTCTTCCTTCTTCTCTCCCTCTCTTTCTCCCACCTTTCTTGCTTCTTATTTCCTCCCTCTCTCCTTTCTTGCCTCTCATTCCCTTCTGTTGTGTATGTGCCATAGTTAATAAAGTATGAGCTTGAGGTAAAGTGCAGGGTTCTGGCCCTGCACTTCTGATTGGCTGTTAGGCGGCCAGATTGGATTGGTTAGTTCTGAGGAATCTGATTAGCCCTTAACAGAGGATTATTATTGGTTAAAAGAGCTAGCGTTCATAGCTCGCTATTGGACAACTCTCACAAGGGTTGCCTATATAAGGCAGAGTTCACTGTTGTTGTTTTGAGAAGTCACTATGCAATAAAGAGCTGAAAGTTCACATTCAGAGGCTGTCTCCATTTACTCTGACCCATGTCCAAGTACTTAACACTGGTGACGAGAATGGGATGTGGAGACGTCTGAACCTAAGAAGCCAGGAAGTAATACCGAGCACGTGATAAGATGACGCCAACAACGGAACCATGTCCGACGGCATCTTACCACCTGCTCCATTTGATCCAAACCAAGAGGATTGGGAATCCTACATGGATCGCTTCCAAATGTTTCTCGAGACGAATAATTTGAAGGATGCCACACCAGCAAAGAAGCGGGCACTGTTCCTGACGCATTGCGGCCCAGCTGTATTTAAGATGGCTAAAGCACTCGCCAAACCTCGAGAAGTGAAAGCCATGAGCTGGGATGACCTCGAACCCATCCTGAGAGACCATTACATGCCAACCGTGCCTACACTCGTGAGACACCACGAGTTTTATTAGAGAAACCAACGAAAAGGAGAGAGCGTGGCTGATTTCGTGGCGGACCTCCGAAATTTAGGGGACCTCTGCGGGTTCGCCGATTTAGAAGAAGCACTAAGAGATCAAGTAATTCTGGGATTAGATGCGCTAGGCGTGCAAAGCAAGCTGATGGCGAAAGGCGACATCAGCCTTGCTGGCACCATCGCCGAAGCCACGGCTGCGGAGGTGACCAAAAAGTCAGCTGCACAATTACGTCGAAGCCGCACTCCGGCAACACCACCGACTGGCGAAATCTTGCCCAACTCAGAAGGGCAGCTCTCAACAACGCACCACGAGGATCTCTCTTGGTCGTCAGACAGCGACGAAGAAGGGGTCCATCGACTGTGGTCCAACCGGGACCCTCGTCCTAAGCCCTTACGCCCTTGCACTGGCTGTGGAGCAAACCATGCCAGGGCCGAATGCAAATTCCACGATGCACTCTGCCATGAGTGCGGGAAACGAGGCCACATCAGCCGGATCTGCCGCAGCTTACCAGGACCCAGCCAGGCCTCAAAAGGGGCCAACTATCACCAATCGACAGGAAACCGTCCTGTAAGGCGAGAGCCAGTAAACCACTCCTACAGAAATCGAGCTTTGCAAAAAGAAGAGGCTCACCATACTATCACTATAGGTCACGCCTCAGTTTTGGACACAAAGAAAATTCGAGTCACGGTAGCCATCGAGAACCAGCCTTGCCACGTGGAGGTTGACTCGGGATCGTCCCTCTCGATGGTGTCTTGGAAGACACTCAAGCAACTGATCCCCACAATCCAACGCCAAGACCTCCAATTTCAACGCCTTATCCAAAAGGACTACCAAGGAAATCGAATCCCCATTGTCGGGTCCTGCCGAGTCTGAGTCTCCTTCAAAAAGCATACAGCGTACTTACCTCTAACGATCATCAATAGAGATAGGCCTAGTCTATTAGGCCTCCAATGGTTCACGCCACTCGGCATCGAAGTGGCCGGCGTGAACCGAGTCGGTGGTTGTGAGTGGGAGGAAGACCTTATTTCTGAGTTCAGCGACGTCTTCGCGGACCGCTTAGGTGAGTATAAAGGGACCCCAATCTCATTTAGTCTAGATCAAAAAGTAGCCCCTATTCGCTTGAAGCCCCGTCGAGTTCCATTCGCTCTTAAAGCAAAGATCAATGAACAACTCGACAAGCTAATTGCTCAAGGGGTGTTGAAGCTCATCGATCACTCTCCATGGGAAACCCCTATTGTAACACCCATTAAGCCAAGTGGGTCAATCCGAATTTGTGGGGACTACCGGGCCACTTTGAACCACGCCCTACAGCAGAATGCGTATCCAGTTCCGGTGGTGCAGCACCTCCTTCATTCCTTGGGGGGTGGAAAGGTTTTCGCTAAATTAGATTTAGCTCAAGCTTATCAACAACTACCAGTGGATGAAAAGACAGCCCAAGCCCAAACAATTGTAACGCACAGAGGTGCCTTTAAATGTACCCGATTGCAATTTGGGGTTAGTGTAGCCCCGGGGATATTCCAAAGCCTCATGGAAAGGTTGTTACAGGGAATCAAGGGCATGGTTCCGTATTTTGATGATGTATTAATTGCAGCCCCTACCAAAAAAATCTTGCAGGATCATTTGAAATGTGTTCTTAAAAAATTCCAAGAGGCAGGACTTAAGGTGAAAAAAAATAAATGTCACTTATATACTGACAGTGTTGAGTTTCTAGGGTATCGGATTGATAGCCAGGGCATTCATCCTCCCGAAAGTAAATTAAGGGCGATAAAAATGCTCCCAGGCCACGTAACAAGGCCGATCTCCAGGTGTTCTTAGGCCTCATTAATTTCTATAATGTATTTTTACCGCACAAGGTGACTGTTGCTGAACTGTTACACCGGTTATTAGATAAAAAAGCATTGTGGGTATGGGGTTACCGGGAAGAACAAGCGTTCCGGAATGTTAAAAAACTGCTCACATCTGACTCTGTACTTATGCAGTATAACGAGACTTTACAATTAGTTATAACCTGTGATGCATCGCCCTTCGGGGTGGGCACCATTTTGAGTCAGGTACTGCTTAATGGGAACGAGGCCCCTGTTGCATACTTTTCGAAGACGCTTTCACAAGCAGAGCGGAACTATGGACAAATTGATAAAGAAGCTCTCGCAATCGTTTCAGCTGAAAAGAAATTTCATGAATATGTGTATGGAAGGACATTTACCATTATAACTGACCACAAACCATTGCTAGGGATAATAGCCGGGGACAAGCCAACCCCCTACATATTATCCCTAGAATGACCCGATGATCAGAATTCCTAGCTGCTTATAATTATCGCCTACAATATCGCCCGGGGAAAGCCATTCCCCACGCCGACGCATTAAACTGAGCACCGCTTCCAGAGACTCTTGACGATCCGGCACCAATGGCAACCACGTTGCAGATCGAAACACTCAACTCGCCGCCTATGACCGCCTGAGACATCGTGAGAGAAACCAGACGAGACCACACCCTAGCTCGAGTCCTAGGCTGGGTAGAACGTGGATGGCCATTGGACCAAATACCAGATGACTTCGCGCCATTCAAATCTCGACAGACTGAACTTTTTTCCCAAAAAGGCTGTATCATCTGGGGATAGAGTCGTTGTCCCAGAATGACTCCAGAAGACGCTGCTACAAATTCTGCATGAGGGCCACCCTGGCATCATGCGGATGAAAGCGCTTGCACGAAGCTACGCATGGTGGCCGGGCATGGACCGGCAAATCAAGCAGTGGGTCAAAGCGTATTCCAATTGCCAACAAGCCAGCAATGCCCCACCAAAAGCGGTGGTGAATGGGAGACACCACGTGGACCCTGGTCCAGAATCCACCTGGATTTCGCGGGGCCAACCAAAGGATATACCTTCCTACTGACAGTCGACGCATACTCCAATTGGTTAGAAATTCATCGTATGACGGCTACAACTTCCAAGGCTATGATCAAGATCCTAAATAGACTCTTTGCAACCCACGGATTGCCTGACGTTCTGGTGTCTGATAACGGGCCACAGTTTACGGCACTAATGTTCGAGCAGTACCTCGCTGACCTCGCGGCATTCACCATGTGCTCACCTCGCCTGTGCACCCTGCGACCAATGGCCGAGCGGAACGCATGGTCCAATTTGTTAGAAAGATTTTGCAAAAAATGGACTATGACAATATCGATGACAAGGTCAACCAAATTCTCTTTTTGCAACACATAACTCCACATAGCGTAACCGGCAGAACTCCCGCCGAACTACTGATGGGACGAAGACTCCGTTCCCACCTCGACCGGTTGCACCCTGCTTACGAACTGGAAAAGCCAATAGGATCCAGTGGCCGCTATCGCACCTTCCAGGTAGGAGATCACATTTACGCACGAAACTTATCAGGCGATCTGTTATGGATAGAGACAACGGTAGTACGAGTGACCGGCCCCAAATCCTACGTAGTGAAATGCTGTGACAATAGACTGTGGAAACGGCATATCGACCAATTACGGTCACGACTCACAATGGCCAGTCAACAACTCCCCCATGACCAAACCGAGGGGGGGGGAGGTACAGAAGAAGATGACATTCCAGGGAACCTGCTCGAAGGGAGCAACGAATTAAGTGAAACTCAGGAAATGGAGCAGGAAGGAGAATTGTTTGCACCGCAAGAAATTGCACCTGAGCAAGAAGCAGATCCACTGCCAAACTACAATCTACCTCAACAGGATTGCAATCAACCAGTCCAACGAAAATCCGAAAGACTTAAAAGACAACTGTCCTATTTAAAGGACTGTATAACTACACTGTAATTTAAGAAGCCAAGGGGAAGGGGTGTTGTGTATGTACCATAGTTAATAAAGTATGAGCTTGAGGTAAAGTGCAGGGTTCTGGCCCTGCACTTCTGATTGGCTGTTAGGCGGCCAGATCGGATTGGTTAGTTCTTAGGAATCCAATTGGCCCTTAACAGAGGATTATTATTGGTTAAAAGAGCTAGCGTTCATAGCTCGCTATTGGACAACTCTCACAAGGGTTGCCTATATAAGGCAGAGTTCACTGTTGTTGTTTTGAGAAGTCACTATGCAATAAAGAGCTGAAAGTTCACATTCAGAGGCTGTCTCCATTTACTCCGACCCATGTCCAAGTACTTAACACCTTCCTTCCTCCTTCTATCCTTCTCTCCCTCCCACCTTTCTTGCCCCTCATTTTTTCCTTCCTTCTTCCCTCCTTTCTTGTTTCTCATTTCCTTCCTTCCTTCCTTCCTTCCTTCCTTCCTTCCTTCCTTCCTTCCTTCCTATCTTCTTCCCTCCCTCCCAAAAAATGATGCACCTCCTAAAAACATCCCTAAACAAAAATGTGCATCTTTCCTTTTCCTTTCCTGATTTCTGGCAGCTTGTTGTCCTAAGGGTCTCACGCTTCAAGCTAGCCTGCCCAATTTCCGGATCTTGTTCCTTGGGGTGTCAGGAAATACTGGGTCTGTTTTGCTTCATTTTCATTTTACCTTCATCTGCCAAAATCCTCTTAGTCGATTGTTTCAGCCCCAAATTGCAGCCCTTCGGATGGTTTCTGTTTGATTTGTGCTCTTTCTTCCTTGCGTATATCAAAGACCCTGGTTAAATACAGTTCTAGTGTCAGTATTGTTTGCAAGCAGCTCATTCCATCAAATAAAAGAATCCTTCCTTCCTTCCTTCCTTCCTTCCTTCCTTCCTTCCTTCCTTCCTTCCTTCCTTCCTTCCTTCCTTCCTTCCCCAAATAACTTTAGAATATCCAGCCCTTAGCAAACTCATTTCTTCATTTTCTCTCATAATCTGAAGAAGACTTTATTTTTTTGGCAGCAAATGCACCTCCATTTCGCGATCCTCTTTTGAGGCCTCTTGTTCCTTTTCTGTCAGATTATAAGGTCAGTATATTAAGCTGCCCACCTTTCTGAATTTTTAAACAGTGCCTTGAAAGGCTTAATGTAAATTCACTCTGGAACCATTGCGAGAAGCCTGAAATGGTGACCAACTTTGAAAAGGTAATTGCAACACTTGGAAGTGAGCAGTTAGTTCGCCTGGGAGCTCCGAACCTCAATTTGCCCAATTCCCTCCAACTTACACCACTCATATAAGTGCAGTATCTTCTCAATAGGTTTCCTACCTTTTATTTATCTTGTAAAATGTGCACATGCCCATGTGATAAATAACTGTTAATAATCCTGAGTAGTTCATAATTACAGATATTCTTTTTCTTCTAGTGGGCATTGGCTGATTTTGAAAAAGCTAATCTGAGTTTGTTCTGGTTAGAACTTGGGTGGGACATCAGCAGGAAAATCCAGGTGAAGGAACTCAGAAAAGCCAGCAAAAGAAAGCAAGGACAACTCTTTCCTGTACTATTGCCAAGAAAACCACATGGGCATCATCATACATCACCAGAAAATGCATTCAGTTTGCAGAAGATTTAACTTTTCTTTCTGTTCTCCAGTTCTGGCCAGGAACAAAGCAGATGATCATGTAATAAAGCAGCCACCATATTTTTTTTACAATCACACTTAAGTCATCTTTACTATCCTTATTATGAGGGGTAGGATTCAAATTTGTTAACAACCGGTTTTGTGGGCATGGCTATGTGGACTGTGTAGGTGTGTTTGGGGGGTTTTTTTGCAGCAGCACCCTCCTCCCATTTTTTGGTCCTTCTGGGCCTCAGGGAAGCTTCCTGAGTAAAGCAGTAAGACAGGAGGGGAAACTCGGCACAGCTGATTATAGGAACAGCTGATCGTTGGGAGGGGAAAAAAAAGAAATACCTTAATGAGTGACTGGGCAAGGAAGAACCAGTCAGTGTCGTGCATGCGCCGTAAGGTCTGACTGGGCAGAGAGGGACAGGGCCAACCAGGAGCACGATTTTCCGGTTCTCCGAACTGTGCAGAATCATAACAACCGGGTCTATAGAACCGGTCAGAACCGGTAGAATACTACCCCTGCTTATTATATAGAAATACAGAGAGTCTGCATAATAATCATGCCAGGAGAATTGTGTCGCCGTCTTTCTCCCTTGTTTCTGTCCAAGAATGCATAAGAAACTCAAGATTCATTCTGATATCTGATGTCTTTGGTTCCTCTCCTCCCTAATAATCTAGAATTAGAAGCTATGATTTGTTTATGCTTCTCATCCTATTTGAGAGAGAAAAGACAAAGAAGATTGTTTGGATATTGTAGTAAACACATTTTTATTTTTACTCCTGCTGGCATGGAGGCACTGACCAATTCATCGATTCTTTCTAGGATTCTTAGAATAATTCTTTATGTGGTATCTGGACATAACCAGTAAATCCATAATAGTTTGGATCCAGGTCTGTCAACCCTCAATTAAGGTTTCTTTTCAGAGACCCTTGCCCCATTCTTACTTCATTCCTATAATTTTATTTAAAGTTATTTTCTTTTCTCGAGTTACAGGGAGGGAAAGTGAATTTACATGGAGATTTCTGCCTTTTAAAGTAGAGGGCTGGGAGGTAGATGGGGTAGATCTTGTTAAGGAAATCGGAGAAGGGATTAAATCACTGAAAACAATGAAATGCTATTGGTGTTTCTTTGTAACTGTTCTAACTTCCAGACAGGTTGAAAATCCTGTGATTTGTAAAGTTAAAATTCTTACTGATTTGGGGTCAATCATAGAGAGCCAGAAATATGTTACATGGTTTTATTTGGGGAAGGGGGGTATTTAAGACCCCCTCCCACTCAATAGCTCTGCTATAGAAATAAAAGAGAATTCATCTGTGAGAAAGAATCTGGGTGTTTTTCTTGGAAAGAAGTAAATATCCTCAAGTAGGGGTGAAGTTCTGATTCAACAGGAAAACGAACTGGTGTGGATTTCACTCAAGTCTGCCCAATGGTTTATTTCCCTTCCATAACTCACGAGATCTCCAAGGACTTTTTTTTAAGTGGTGATGCAAACCAGACCCCACCAGTGTCCAAAGTGTAACCAAAGTGTCAGAAGAACATGGCAGAGGCAGCTTCAAGTCTCCATCCCCAATGGATTCTTCTCTTGCAATTTTCCCTTTCAGCTGGGCTGAATCAGGATTTTCACTTGTGCAACCCTGAACCAAAGCAAAGATAAAGAAAAAGGCAGGAAAAAAAAATGAGAAAATCAGAACAGAGCTGGGAGGGACCTTGGAGGTCTTCTAATCTAACCTCCTGCTCAGACAGGAAACCTTGTTACCATTCCAGACAAGTGGCTGTCCAGTCTTTTCTGAAAAACCTCCAGTGACGGAGCACCCACAACTTCTGAAGTCAAGACGTTCCACTTGTTAATTGTCCTCATTCTTAGGAAGTTTCTCCTTAGTTCCAGGTTGCTTCTCCCCTTGATTAGTTTCCAAAATGTCAAGAGAAGTTAAGGACAGACCTGGAAATTTGTTTTGTGAATGATTTCAGACCTTACAGGCAGGGGTGGGATTCAAAAATTTTAACAACCGGTTCTGTGGGCATGGCTTAGGTGGTGGACATGGCTTGGTGGTCATGTTATTGGCTGGGCTTGGTCAACTCAACATCACTCACATTGAGGCACACATCTCCTCGCCTGGCCTCTCATGACTGTGGGGATGCTGCAACAGTCGTAAGTGTGAAAAATGATCATAAGTCATTGTATTCAGTGCTATTGTAACTTAGAATGGTCACTCCACACAAGCAAAGTACCAACAAAGGAGGGGGAAAAAACTCCAAAGAAATTCCTGAGACAGGAAGTCTAGTTCTGCCAAGAATGTAATAAGAGTTAATGGAGAGGCAGTTTCTGTAAGCAACACCAGAACGTTTCCTTCCTGCCTTCCTTACAGGATTAGCCCAGTAATTTCTTCTAACAACCGGTTCTCTGAACTGCTTAGAATGTTAACAACCAGTTCTAGTGAATAGGTGAGAACTGGTAGAATCCCACCCCTGCTTACAGGGCTTCCTTTAAAACCAGGGTGTCCAACCTTGACCATTTTAAGGCCTGTGGAGTTTGAATCCCAGAATTCCCCAGCCAGCATGACTGGGGGTTGAAGTCTATGAATTTTAAAGTTACCAAGGTTGGACCACCACCACTCTTACTTTAAACTGAGTTTGCTTGTTGTTGAGCAAGGGAACAGGTAGAGCTTAGGAAGCAAATTCCAAAAGAGGGGGAAAGGAGAAAGGACCAGAGAAACTGTGTTTACAAAGGATATGTGTGGAGAATTGCACATTTCTTTCTCTGAATAGTTGCTAATTGCCCAGTATGGGTGACTGAATGTCTGCTGAAGACATTGTGCCTTCTCCTTAACCACAGCATAAATGGTGCCTCCATAACTGCCTTACCGGGGCAGTTTGGTTGGTCATCATGGTCTCAGTTTTAAATTAGCATTTCCTTTTTTTCCCCCTGGTGCAATTTTTACTGTGGGCATAAACTGGCATGCTTCACTTACCATTTGATGGCTAAGGGTTGGGATCTTCCTCTGAGCATTTTTGACTGCTAAGGCCATCCCTCCCTCCAGATGCTGGAAACTGTCCTTCATCACGGTCAGTTTAACTCCAGTGACAAAAGGGAGCAGACTCCTGACTTGTATAGCAACAACTACCATAAAAGGGCTGGCCTGTGTTTTCCCAATTGCTCTGCAGGTTGTAAGCAAGGTCTGCAGTTAAAATAAGGGTTTAGCATCCTTTTGAGAAAAGAGAAGTGGTTCTGTCAGCTGTAGGTTACTAGTTCTGGGGGCATTTCAATTTTTTCTCAAGCTTCTACTGACAAGGGGTTTTTATTTTGTTATTTCTGGGGACTCGTAAAAGAATGGTCCAAAGTGTTCTCCTGACCCCTCAGTTCTTCCAGGATTAGAAGCAACAAGAACCCTTTCAACATTCTGGACAAAGGACTGATCAACCTTTGCTGGCTTAAGACTGAGTACGTACTGCGCTGGGGGGAGGGGGGGCAAAGTTTAGGGGTTGCCAACACTGCCCCTTCTTCAAAATTATTCTTAAATTGCAGATCTGCCAGGCCCAAAGAACCAAAAACATGTGGAATTACTTCTGAGTAGCTGTTGTTGTTCGCCTACAAACAGAATCTTGCCAGACTAAAGCAGCTATCTGCATAACTATTAGATAGACTCTGTGAACTGCTGGGGAGAGTCCACCTTCGCCCTCACCCTTCCTGCCTACCAGACATTCCAAGTTCTACTGTTTCTTCTGACTGGCTCATGGGTGCCAGAACTGCCACCTCACACCTATGCTCTGCTATCATTCAGGGCCACTCTGCCATGGACCCTGGGGGAGGGTGGATGGGTGGGAAGAAGGGTGAATTGGGGGAAAGTGAAAGTGATGGGAATAAAGTTTGCCCTCAGAGACGTTGCCTCAAGGTTGTTTCCCTGGGAGAAGAACATAGCTGCAAGGCATCCTTTACTCAGATTGATTGCTTAAAAAACATATTTGAAATTGATTGGATGATGGGTGGACTAGCCATGGGAAGTGCCTGGGAAGGGAAAAGTTATACCTAAGGATTTGGTGCACAAACTTCAGAACTTTAGTTTGCTTTACTATAATCCACTTGACCTTTAGTAAACTATACCTTTCTCAACAAACGGAATCAAGGATCGTTCTTGCTTAAAGGCTCACATTGATTCCAGCAGAATCCCTGCAGAATAGGAGTCACATGTCTGAATCTGGTCTGAATGCAAACATGTTTCATTGGAGGATAACGTTTTGGGAGATTCACCTCTAGGAGGAAGTGAAACAAGGGTGTATCAGCTGATTCACACAGTCTCTTGTCAATCATGATCAAGGATGTGACAGAACTACTTCCAAAACTCAAATGTATTTACATTATTTCCTGATATTTATGCCAAGCTATTTACTATGAAGAGTTTATACCTCCAGAAACAGAGGGAATTGCATCCAGCATACTGAAGGATTTGGTTGATGCTCTGTCCAAATTCTTACATACGAACTCTGAGAAATCTTGGTGAACTGGGGAGTCCCAAAGGCTTGCAGAAAAGCAAATTTCTTCTGTTTTCTAAGAAGCCAGAAAATATTGGCCTGTCATTCTGATATTGATACCTTGAAATATTTGAAAGCAGATCGAGACATTGTTCTGGGAAAACATTGCAACATGCAGCAGTTATAAGCGCTCAACCTGGATATGTCAAAAAGAGAGAGAGCTTGATGAAGAGATAGAAAGAATGCTGATTAAAAGTACAGATGTACAAATTTTGGTGGGCAAGCTAGAAGCCCCGAAGACAAATTCAAAACATTCCTGATAGATGGGAGAAATGGGCTAAAACTAACCAAAGAAAGCATTTACAGCAGAGATACACAGTTTCTCCCCTTGGGGAAAAAAAAAATCCAAATGCATAGGAAGAGAAAGGAAAATGCGTACCTTGATACTATTTTGACAGTATCTTCAAACAGAAATTGATTGCACACTGAATTTGGGCCAGCAATTTGATGTGGGTGTAAAAATGGGAAATACAGTTTTAGGCTATGTCAACAAAAGTATAATTTCCAAATCACAAAAAGGAAACCTTCCATTCCATTCAGAAGGCAGAAGAATAGAGTTGGAAGGGATTTGGGGGGCCTTCTAATCCAGGGTCCCCAACCTATGGGCTGCGGCCCACTACCGGGCCACAGCCTATTCGTAACTGGCCACCAACCTGGAAAGGTTGGAGAATTCTGTTCTAGTCCAACCTGATGTTCAAGCAGGAGACACTGTACCTGTTAAGTCCTGGGCAAGGGCGTAAGAACGGAGACGAGACATCGGACTGTGACTTCAACTCTTTATTTAACAAGAAAGACTGGAGCCAAAAACCCTGGGCAGCAGTAGCTCTTTTATAGAGCTTGCTGCGGTTAAACAACCAATGAACTGAGTCTATCGCTTTCACAAGCGTCCAATCAGGAGCTTCCGTTAACAGCCAATCAGACTGGCTAAGCCTGACCAATCGCGACTCGCTATTCACGGGCCAATGAGAACTGTAGGATTACAAGCCTGTTGTAAGATGAAGCTGGTTGTATCGCTGCGATGGTTCAATCCACAGCAGTACCCTTTCAGACAAATGCTTGTCCAGTCTTTTTTTAACCCCCCCCCCCCCAGTGATGAATACCCACAACTTCTGGAAGCAAAGGTTTCCCCTGGTTAATTGTTCTCACTGTCTGGAAATTTCCTCAATAGGTTTGATTGGCATTCTCCTTGACTGGTTTCCAGCCATTGCTTCTTTCTCTGCCTTCAGGTGTTTTGGAAGTTAGGCTAACCCCCTCTTCTTCGTGGCAGCCCCTCAGATATGGGGAGGTTGCTATCATTTCACATCCTATTTAGTTAAACTCCACTTTGAGGACTATCGAATTCAAGGCCCCTTTAGAGATTCCTAGAAACCAATCAAAGAAGATTGATGAGGATCATCAAAGAATTAGGTACCAGAACAGAGGTGGGTCTTCAGCAGGTTCTGACCAGTTCTGGAGAACTGGTAGGGAAAATTTGGAGTAGTTCGGAGAAGTGGCAAATCCCACCTCTGACTGGGCCCACCCCCATCTATTCTCCACCTCCTGAGTCCCAGCTGATTGGCTGAGTCTTCTTTGGTTGCCCTGCACAGGAGAACAGAGCTGGAAAGCAGGTTAATGGGGTGGGGAGGGAATGGGGATTTTGCAGTATCCTTTCCCTGCCACGCCTACCAAGCCATGCCATGCCCACAGAACCGGTAGTAAAAAATTTGAATCCCACCACTGAATCAGGAGCTATGAAGTCAGATGGAAAAAGCGACAAATGTTCAACCATGAAAAAAAAAAAAAGAAAGAAAGAAAGTGAGCCAGAATATTATAGTCCTCTTCAGATACCTCACACTTAAAAGATCAAAACCTGTTTTCTCTCGTTCCAGAACTAGGAATAAGGGGTTTAAGCCCAGAGAAAAATCTAGTTGAATATAGATAGTCCTCAACTTAACAAAAATTCATTCAGTGACTGAAGTGATGATGGCACTGAAAATATAACTTATAATTATTTTTTATACTTATGACTGTCACAGCAACCCTAAGGTCACGTGATCAAAATTCAGATGCTTGGCAAATAGTGTTAAGCCTGGATTCCCCAACCAGAGTTAAGGAGACAAGCTAAACAGAATGTGCAGCATTAGTCAGATAGGCACACAGATAAATGAGTGAAATAAGCTTGTATGTTTGTTAACATACAGTAAAAATAACAGATACGCTTGTGCTATCAAAATATAGTTTATTCCATTTAGAGTTTATAGCATAGTCAAAAATAACAGTCCATTAGTCATGTATCTTTTAGTCAGTCCATTCAGGGATGTTCAATTAGCAAAGTCCGTGTAGAATATCCTGTGTCAGTTCACTTACAAATCAGTCCTTTCTCTCTCCTTTTCAGTAGGGGAAAAACGCAGTCTTCATCCAGTAATTAGGGATCATCAAGCCAGAGAGAGCAAGCTGAGGTTCCTTGCTTCTTTTATGGTGCTTTCACAACCACTCCCTTAATTACATTCCTACAGTTAAAGTTGCAGACACTTTAACTAATAAACCATGATAACATATTTATTATTTTACCTAAACCAGTTAGGGTAAACAATGTTATCCCTAACAAATAGCATGTATTTATGATGGTTACAATGGCCCAGGGTCATGTAATCCACCTTCGGGCAAGCAGAATCAATGGGGAAGCGAGATTTGCTATACAACTGTATTACTGACTTAACAACTGCAGTGGTTAAGTGGTTCACTTAACAAACAGTGGCCAAAACAGTTGTAAAAATGGGACCTAGCTCACTTAACAACTGTCTCTCTTAGCAATGGAAATTTGGGGCTCCATCATGGTCAAAAATCGAGGACTACCTATATTAGGAAAAAAAAAAACTTCTCAAAGTTTAAGGTCTGTAGAATGATAGGAGTCATAATTGAGACAGGCGGCAGATGGTTGTTGTGGCCTGTTGGTGACCGGCCCCTCCAGCAGCTGAATCAGAGGAGGAGGAGGAGGAGGAGGCGTGGGAGTCAGAGCCAGCATCAGGGCAATGTGGGGGTTCTGAAGAGAAAGAGAGAATGGAGTTGGCAGAGAGAGAGAGAGATAAAGAGAGAGAGGGAGGGAGGGAGAGCGAGCGAGCGAGCGAGAGACCAAGAGAGATGGAGCCTCGGCCATCCATCAGTCCTCAGATGGAAAGTCAACAGCCCCCAAGTCTGGAGGTGGCTGATGAGGAAGAGGAGGAACAGCTGGGTTCAGTGCCTGATGCACGAATGCGCAGAAGGCAGAGGAGAGGAGAGCAGTGGAGCTCTATAGGCCGGTCCTTAGGAAGGAAGAGCCATCACTGCTAGCAGAGCCCCACCCTAGCTCTGGGGATACAAGGCAGGGGGTGGGGATGAATAGATGTGGCATACAACTATTCATCTCCCTGCCGGATAGACTTGTTAGCCTGAGGTGAGAGAGAAACTTTTGCTTGTATATATATATTCAATTGCCGGCACTCCTAATAAAGGAATGATTGAATTAACTTCAGAGGGTTTGTCGTGTTTGGGGAGCCAGGTCAAAACAATGGACTTGTTGCTTGTGTCCAAGAGTGCTTTGAGAAGCAAAGGCGCTTTGAAGTTTGACTTCTTTCAGCGAGCAAGATTATGGATCTCACGGCCTTGGGCACCCCTTTCCAATTCTGTGACCTTATGCTATGTCAAACAAAATCTTGTACAGGCTACGTTGATGCAACACATGTAACCATGTGACCTTGGCGTGTTTCTTTGCTTGTTGGAAGCCAGCTCAGAAGGTCACAAATGGCAATCGCATAAGCCCCAGACATGGCAACCATAATAAATACATGCTGATTGCCAAGCACCCAAATTTTGATTATGTGACCTTAAGGATCCTGCCACAGTGTAAATGTGAGACCAGTTGTAGGTCACTTTTTTTAGTGCCATTGTAACTTTGAACTGTTGCGAAAACAAATGATTGTCGAGAATTACCTGTACGTTATGTGAATGCAGTTTCAAGATCTTTCAAAGTGTTGAGTCCTTTCAATATATATATATATGTATGTATGTATGTATGTATGTATGTATGTATGTATGTATGTATATGTATATGTATATGTATATGTATATGTATATGTATATGTATATGTATATGTATATGTATATGTATATGTATATGTATATTCTTAAACATATATATATACAAGCATATATATATAATATTGTATATATATATATATATATACAAGCAGACTCAGCAGATAGGTTAGTATTACATTTGATTGTTTGTGGCTTTAATGTATTGTTGGAATCCAACCCATTAAATTGTTGTTGTTGTTTTTAAACTTATGTATTGAATTTATACGACTATCTGACTCCCATCTTGCAACTCTATATAGGACATTAAAAATAGTCCGGATCAATATGGAAACATTACACAATTAAAGGTGAGACATATAAAAGGGAAATTCTCTTATGTCGATTGTAACTGGAGAATGCTTCCTAAGGGAACAAGAGGTGAAAGATTCTTATTTCAGCAAAAACAGCAGTCATGCGGGACCATAAAAATTAGTCAATTTATTACGTATTCCACTTTAAGACGTGCCTGATTAAATGGACTGAAAATCATAAAAAATTATGAAAAATAATTTGTCTTTAAAGTGCCCTCACTTGAAGTCTTAGCAGCAATGTTTGCACAACATATTTATCTTGTTTAGGGTTTGCCTTGATTAGTTGTGGGGGTTAAAAATATTGTCTAGAATACAATAGAATAACAGAGTTGGAAGGGACCTTGGAGGTCTTCTAGTCCAACCCCCTGCTTAGGCAGGAAACCCTATACCATTTCAGACAAATTGTTGTCCAATCTCTTCTTCAAGCCTTCCAGTGTTGGAGCATTTACGATTTCTGGAGGCAAGTTGTTCCACTGATTAATTTTTCTGTCAGGAAATTTCTCCTTAGTTCTAGGTTGCTGCTCTCCTCAACCGGTTTCCATCCATTGTTTCTTGTCCTGCCCTCAGGTGCTTTGGGAAATGCGCTGACCCCCTCTTCCTTAGGGCAGTCCTTTAGATCAGTGGTCACCAACCAGTGGGCCGGGGCATGAGAAAATTTTGGTGGTCCACAGAGAAATGTCACCCCCAAAGCACCATCAAAAGCAATTAATCCAGCTATGCGGGAACACAAGGCTTGCGTCCCTTGCATTGTGAACAACCCGAGGTAGTGGGGGGAGGGAGGAAAGGTCGGGGGGGGAACTTGCCCCTTTCACCCCATGTGCCTCACCTGGCCATCGGGCTGCTTCTTTTCGCTTCTTTCTTCTTCTGCTTTTGGCTGCATGCAAGGAAAGCAGCAAAAGTCTTTCTTTTACTCCCCCAAACTCCACCAGAAATGAGTCTTTGGGACCCTGCAAGGCCTCCTGCTTCAAGAGGCTGCGCCGGCGCGACAAGTCTCACAAAGACTCATTTCTGGCGGACTTTGTGGGAGAGAAAGACAGACTTCTGCTGCTTCTGCTGCTTTCCTTGCATGAAGCCAAAAGTCTCTCTCTTCCCCCTCCCCGAAAATGGAACTGGAAACGTTAAAGAATGATCAATCAAAAACAGGGTGGGGAATTTTCCTGAAGACATTTTTTGGGATTTTCCCAGGGTCTCTTAAAATTATGAGTTTGGTAGTCCCTGAGGTCCAAAAGGTTGGCGACCCTTTAGATATTGGAACACAGCTATCAGGTCAACGCTGGTCCTTCTTTTCATTAAACCAGACATACCCAATTCCAGAAACCATTCTTTATATGTTTTAGCCTCCACTCCCCTAATCATCTTTGTTGCTCTTCTCTGCACTCTTTCTGGACCCTGTTTAAGCCATTCACAGATCCAAGAAATAATGAGAATGTATCTGCTCGGGGAAAAAATTGACTTCTTTTAAGCTTTCTTGCAAGCAGCTCTGATTCCTGTAACATTTGATCCTATAGTTGTCCCTTGATTCACGACGGAATCAAAACATTTCCATAGCTAAGAGAAAGACAACTGTTGGTAAGTGCGTTGTGCCCAATTTTGTGCCCATTTTGCCATGGATGTTAAGCAAATCACTGCAGTTGTTATGTGAATCATGCAGTGGTTAAGTGAATCTGGCTTCCTCACTTGAGCTTGCTCTCGGAAGCCAGCTGGGAAGGTTATAAGTGGTGATCACATGACCACAGGAAGTGGCAACCATTGTAAATACATGCCGGTTTTCAAGGGCCCAAATTTTGATCATGTGACCATGAGGATGCTGCAACAGTCATAAATGTGAAAAACAGTCATCTCCATTTTTTTCAATGCCGTTGCAACTTCAAATGGTCACTAAATGAATGGCTGTAAGTCAAGGACTACCTCTTGAGCCGGGACAATTTTAGTTAATAATGAATGTTCTGAATTCTTTGTGTCAGTTAACCTTCTGTAGCTCTGGCCTTGCGTATTATAAATTACAATTAGTCCTCAATTTATGACTAGTTGTTTGGTAAACTTTCGAAGCTAGCATGGTCCTACAGGTAGTCCTCAACATACGATCACAATTGAGTGCAAAATTTATGTTGCTGGGTAAGAAATTTGTTAAGTGAGGTTTGCCACATTTTTACGACTTTCCTTGACATGTTTGCTAAGAAAATCGCGGCAATTGTTAAATTAGTAACCCGGTTGTTAAGTGAATCTGGCTTCCCCCTTGACTTTGCTTGAAAGAAGATTGTGAAAGAGGATGACATGACTCTTGGACACTGCAACTGTCATAAATGTGAGTCAGTTGTCAAGCATTGAAGTGTAAATCACGTGAACTTGGGGAGGTTAAAAGGGCTGTAAGTGTGGGAAACGGTCATTAGTCGTTTTTTTTCAGTGATGTTGAACAATCACTAAATGAACTGTTGTAAATTGAGGACTACCTGTCCTGGGGGGAGGGAGGTATTTACAACCTGGATTTGAAATTCTGACAGTTGCCCCGCCGCCTCACAATCATGTGACTGCACTCGGGCGGCATATACAGTCATCTGAGGCATCCCAGAGTCACGTGATTTTGTATAATAATGGATTTGACAAAAACGGGCATTTTGGAGAGAGGGGTTTTTGGTTTTTTTTTCCAAAGCCAGCCTATAACAAACCATGGGTTTGTTTAACGCCTGCAGCAGTTTCTTGGTGACCACTGCAAAAAATTTCATCAAATAATCAGCGCACTTTATGATCGTTACAACCCACGACGGTAATGGGCAGGCTCCATGATGCTCGTAACCAGGGATGGGATTCTAGCAGTTTGGACTGGTTCGATTGAGCCCCTTGCTCCAAAGATCAGCTGCCTCTGAACTGTTTTGCTACAACAAGCATGTGGGCCCGCCTGCCTGCCCCCTAGTCTTTCCTGTCCTTTGCTTCCTTTGTTTAGAGCAGGGCTCTCCAATCTTGGCAACTTTAAGACTTGTGGAATTCAATTTCTAGAATTCCTCAGCCAGTTGGGAATTCTGGGAGCCAACTGAGGAATTCTGGGAGTTGAAGTCCACAAGTCTTAAAGTTGCCAAGGTTGGAGACCCCTGGTTTAGAGCACAGCTGATTCACATGGCAGAACAGTTTTTTCGTGCCTCAGCTGTTTTCTTCACAGGAACTGCTGTAGAAGGTAAGTATTATAGCTGTTTGAAATGCGGAGCATGTGCTCACCGAACCAGTTGCTATACCAGTGGAATCCCACCCCTGGTCGTAACTTAAGGATTACATGTACAGCTCCCTTCAAGGAGACAAGGAAAAGGGACCAAGGTCAGTGAGATCCCGTCTGTCTTCTCCAATATACAAAGTCTCCATGGGCCAGGCGGAGAACAAACAAGACGTCTTCCCTGCACAAAGCTTTTCTCCACTTCAAGACTTGCCTGAATAACCAGAAAGCTATCCTTCTTTGCTCAGTCTGTTCTTGAGTGTTAGCAAACTCTCTTTTCCCCAGACTGTGGTTTAGCGCCCGCGCCATGAAAGGACCTTGTTTTGAATGCTCCTTTATGCTTCCTTTAAAAAGAATTAATGGTTTATTATTTCTGCTCTTTATGTTTCGCAAGTGGAGGGTGGGATGTATTTGCAGGGAAACTTTTTAAGGCAGGGCATATTTCCAAAAAGAAGAAGGAAATCTTTTTAAGGTGTGAAAGCAAAAACAAGGAGTGCTAGATCTGGGCCAGGCCTCCAGGGATCAGGAATGTCTACCAGGAAAGAGTCAAAAAAGGTCAAGATGGCGTCTGCAACATTGCAATTGAAGGCCTGTCTGCTGTTTATCTGCACGATTACACTGTTGTGATCATAATCTTGACTTTTTTGATTATTTCTCCCAAACAGCCCTATCAGGAATTTTTGTAGCAAAGAACAGATTCAGAGACTGACCTTCCTATTCCTGATCTGGCATTCCAGACTGCAACAGAACATAACTAATATTTTTGGGTTATCTGAAGCAAACAATGAATCTGAGATAGGCAGGCTTTGTGGCTTTCTATTTGTTTGTCAATTCTGAGTTTGCTTTCTGGCCTTTTGAAATAATTGTGTGTCTCCTCTCTTTTTAAAATTATTTTAGCCTGCTCTGAGAAGTGCCAGGGCAATAGGAAAAGGGAATAGCTATTTCCACACAAATGCTACCGTCAGCCATCAATTGTTCCCTTTCTTACTGTTCTTTATATTCCGGGGTAATAAATGTGTGTTGGCATTCACAGGAATTGTACAGTGTGAATGGGTTAAGGGAAATGAAGGAAAACATACACACAAACATATATTTTGGATATAACAGTCTAATTGAGTGTGAGAGGAACTGGGTTTAAAACATAATGTTTACACAAGAAACTGCCCAAATATAAAAATCTTGCAGTGCCTTAATGGGATAATCTGATTTGTACAACATATTCAGACAAGGGCTGGGTTTTGTAAGAGATACATCATGATGTGTGAGTTGTGTCTATTTCCATCCTAATTATTGTCCAGTTCTAGTTAGTTGTTTTATTGTACTTATTTCCAAATATGGTAACTCAGAACTGTTGGATAGGGAGAGCCAGTTTGGTGTTGTGATGAAGGAGCTGGATTAGAAACCAGAAGACTGTAAATTCTAGTCCTTCCTTAGGCATTAAAGCCAGTTGAGTGATTTTGGGCCAGTAACCAGAAATCTGGGAGTACTAGTTCCACCTTAGGCATGAAAATCAGCTGGGTGATTTTGGGCTAGTCTTGTCCAACACACCTCTCAGCAAGGGCCAATGTTGTGGGGGCAGGGCTGTTGGATACTGCAGATACCATTTTGAATTATACATTTGATAAGGCAGGATAAGTTATAATAAAATTGGCATTGACTTTGGTGTGGCATAACCTGCCATTTTTAGAGCAAATGGGGGCAAGAGTTAACCCTTTGAGCTCTGAAGTGAGGATCTAAACTTTGAAGGGATGCTTAAAAGAAAGGTAGATATCAACCTGGGAATGACCTGAGAAGAAAGGGATAACAAAATAGAGTTGGAAGGGAACTTGGAGGTCTTCTAGTCCAACCCCATGCTTAAGCAGGAGACCCTATACCATTCCATACAAGTGTCTCTCTTCTTAAAAACCTTCATTAATGAAGCATTCACAACTTCTGGAGGCAAGTAGTTCCACTGGTTAATTGTTCTCACTGTTGGGAAATTCTCTCCTTAGTTCTAGGTTGCTTCTTTCCTTGATTAGTTTCCATCCATTGCTTCTTGTTCTGCCTTCAGGTTCTTTGGAAAACAAGTTGACCACCTCTTTTTTGTGGCAGTCAGTCTGCTGAACTATTGGATCACTGCTATCATGTCACCCCTAGTCCTTCTTTTCACTAGATTAGACAAACCCAATTCCTGAAACTCTTCTTCATATGTTGTAGCCTCCAATCCTCTCATCAACTTTGTTGTTCTTCTCTGCACTCTTTCCAGGGTCTCTACATCTTTGGTATAATATGGTGACCAAAACTAGATGCAGGTCTTACCAAGGCAGCCAGAAACATGGTTAGAGAAGAGGCAGCTTAGCCTGTAGCAGGAATGTGGACCTGGGAAACATCACAGAACAGACTCTCTCTAGTTTCTTGAGCTGTAAAGGTGGGTTGTGTGTGTGGAGAATGAGATGTACTTTCTGACTAGCAATATTCTCTGTGTGTAACCTTACAGTAAAGTAAAATTAGCTCATCTGGATGTGTTTCCTGCCTGGACTATCTGCCAGGTGTCTAGACATGTGCGAAACCAGTGAATATGGCATGCGAATACAATAGGTAACCCGCAAAGTGACCAAAAACTAATCACCCTTTTTAGCATGTATGCAGATGCCACAGGAGGCTGCGGCTAATTTAGCTGAATAATTAACTGCCGCATCCCCTACATTTCTGCTTCAAAAGAGGTTTGTCTAAGCCCAGATGCATTATCCAGGTAAATTAGTTTCATAATTAACTGCTGCTTCATCAAAATTCCATGGGAAAAATATGTGGTGCTTTTATTTGCTAGTGAAATGAAGGAGTTAGGCTGAACGTAAGGCTCAGGGATCACGAAAGACAAGGGTCAGAAATCTCCCTCAGAGAGAAAGATTGTGACATCTTCCTCTTGGGGAGGAGTTCTGGTGCCAGATTATCTTTCTGGATTCTTCTCTCTATTGTCCCTCAATCAGTGATTTTCACTCACAATCATGTTTTTGTTTTTTTTAATCTTGGTAACTTTTAAGATATGTGGACAATTAACTCCCAGAATTCCCCAGCCAGCATGTAAACAAAGAAACCTGTTCTGGTTTGTCTAAATTCTTCTTACAATAATGGCAGATGATTACTTCCCATGATTTAGAAATTAATCTCGTTTTTTAACTAATAATTTGTTTAACATGTTTAAATAGGCCATTAAATAAAAGAGAAAAATTGAAGCGGAAAAAGAAATTAAACTTCCACTGGGGCATTTGTCTTTTTAGTAGCCATATCAAATGTTCAGTTTGTGATCAACCATTATTCCAAGATCTTTTTCACACATTATAAAGCCCAGTTTCCTCTGTTCTATTCCTGTGTACATGCTTTCTATTACCTAAGTGAAAAAGAGTTCCCTTTATTAAAATTCTGCTATTTTCAGCTATTCTCTAAGTTAACCAATCATGCTGAATTTGCTGTCTTCCTTCCATCATTTTAGGATAGTTCCCATGTTGTTTTGTGTTATTGTGAAATTGCTAAGTATTCATTTTGTTTCATTGTTGACAAGGACTGAGCTAAAGATTATGCCTTTTTGCTGAAAAATTCTGTTGCCCTATTGCTATCTTTATTGAGCAGCTGGTATACCTTCCTCTAGTTTTTATTTTGAACATTTCTGGAGACACCATTTTAGGCTTCTTAGCATTCTTCATTGACTTTGGCTCAGCCTCAGTTTTACATTTTCTGACACCATATCTATATTCCCAGACAACCTATATGCAGTTATTAGATTTTTATTCTGCCTTTTATTACTTTATAAAGGCAGTCAGGGAAGGGAGTATACATAATGCACCTTCCTCCTCCTCTTTTTCTTCACAATAATCCTATCAGGTAAGGGTTTTTTTTTTTTTTTTTTTTTTTGAGAGAGAGAGTTATGGTTCAAAGTCACTCAGCCTGCTTTCATCCCTAAGGCAGAATTTGAACTCACAGCCTCATAGTGATTGGCCCAAAGTCACCCAGCCATCTTTTATGCCTAAGATGGGACTAGAATTCACTGTTTCCAGCTAATTGGCCCAACACCCATTTGACTTTCATGCCTAGGGCGGGACTACAACTCACTGTCTACTGGTGATTGGCCCAAAATCATCCAGTCTGCTTTCATGCCTAAGGCGGTACTAGAACTCATGGTTTTAGTCTTCTGGCCTAGTGCTATGCCAATAACATTCTTACTTTGTTAAATGTTCCACTTTCCATTTCCAGTACACGTCCTTCTTCTAACCCATGACTATTGGATCACTCAGATGGGCATGCTATGATATATGACCAAGTAAATCTATTATTGTGTATGGAGCTTTCTCTTTCCCCTTCTACTATCTTTAGTAAATAATGCAAAATGGAATTGCAGGATCCTCCATAGAGTGATATAAAATGGACTTTTCCCAGTCACAGAAAATGTTTAGGTTATGCCACAATCCTGAAGATGATTTTGATATTGTCAGAAATAGCAATAGCACTTAGACTCATGTATCACTCCACAGTGCTTTGCAACCCTCTCTAAGCAGTTTTACAGAATCAGCCTATTGTCCTGAACAATTTGGGTCCTCATTTTACCCACCTCGGAAGGATGGAAGGCTGAGTCCACCTTGAGACAGTCAGGATTGAACGGCTGGCAGTCAACAGAATTAGCCTGCAATGTCGCATTCTAACCACTGCGCCAGCATGGTTGGTAGTTTGCCTCTCCAGAAGAACATTCTTTCTTAAATAATCATTGCTTTTCTGTTGCATGCCCTCCACATTCAGGATGCATTAGATTTGACAATTGGTTGCATGGAGGTCTAATTTCCCTGCAGGAAGGGACTTTATTCAGATGGTTTTCATCCTTCTTCTTCCTCCTTGAAGAAAGCTGTCCTTCATCTCCAACAGAGCCTTTTTTAAAAAATGGTGTTGGTGTGAACAACTCCCACAAACGCATTTTAAAAAGAAAAAACAAAGCATGGAGCTGGTGACAGGAAAACACAAATCAAGCGCAGGTAGAAAAATAGAATTAATTGATTAATAGAGTAATGTAAAATGCCTTCTCACTGCAGCAAATTTCCTTGGAAAATTGTTCCAGATATGCGCCTGTCTTCTGATAGCTTTGGGGGAAGGCCCCCACAAACTGATCTAAATTGGTCTTGGCTGGCAGCCTCGTCATACAGACTGAAAACTAGTGAAAAGACTGTAAAAGAAAAACAACAATTTATTGAGATTAAGTAAGTCATCGGTTAGAAACCTGAAAGCACAGCATTGAGTCTGGCTTTATCTCATGCTTCCAATTAATTATCCAGAAGAGAAAATAAACAGATCATTAATGAAATATCCCTATGACATTAAGCTGAAAGGTGTTATAGAAACACACATAAAAAGGAGAGATAATAAATAATGCAAAGGGATTTTACTGATCTTTGTGCTTAATAGGATCTGATATAAATAAACAAATGCAAGTTAAAGGGACTAAGGCTTGTATGGAAATTTGGAAATCTGAAAGATGTCTCAGGTGGAAGCAAAATGGGAATTGCCTTCACCAATCTTGCTCACCCACTTCAGTTTAGAGGTGCTGGTTTCCCAAGACTTTTGCTTGGGAAGATCAAAGAATAATTGGAGCTTGGAAGAAGAGATATTGGTGTAGATGACAGCAGTCTTTTAATATCTTAGGGGATGTCACAAAGAAGAGGGGGGGGGGTTGTCAACTCCAAAGATGTTTTATTTCAAAGATGCTTTATTGTTCTACTTGAAGACGTTTCGCTTCTCATCCAAGAAGCTTCTTCAGATTTGACTGAATGGTGGAGACTGGAAGGATTTATACACTGCTCAAAAAAATAAAGGGTTAGGGTTACAACACAATGTAACTCCAAGTCAATCACACTTCTGTGAAATCAAACTGTCCACTTGGGTAGCAACACTGATTGACGATCAATTTCGCATGCTGTTGTGCAAATGGAATAGACAACAAGTGGAAAGCATCAGCAGTTAGCAAGACATCCCCAATAAAGGAGTGGTTCTGCAGGTGGTGACCACAGACCACTTCTCGGTTCCTATGCTTTCTGGCTGATGGTTTGGTCACTTTTGAATGCTGGCGGTGCTGTCACTCTAGTGGTAGCATGAGACGGAGTCTACAACCCACACAAGTGGCTCAGGTAGTGCAGCTCATCCAGGATAGCACATCAATGCGAGCTGTGGCAAGAAGGTTTGCTGTGTCTGTCAGCGTAGTGTCCAGAGCATGGAGGTGCTACCAGGAGACAGGCCAGTACATCAGGAGACGTGGAGGAGGCCGTAGGAGGGCAACAACCCAGCATCAGGACCGCTACCTCTGCCTTTGTGCAAGGAGGGACAGGAGGAGCACTGCCAGAGCCCTGCAAAATGACCTCCAGCAGGCCACAAATCCTCAGACCCCTTGTGAGACCACATGCTGGTGCAGTTGGCCCTGCGTTCCTCCTAATGCCCGACAATGCTAAACCTCATGTGGCTGGAGTGTGTCAGCAGTTCCTGCAAGATGAAGGCATTGATGCTATGGACTGGTCCACCCATTCCCCAGACATGAATCCAATTGAGCACATCTGGGACATTACGTGTCGCTCCATCCACCAACGCCACATTGCACCACAGACTGTCCAGGAGTTGGGAGATGCTTTAGTCCAGGTGTGGGAGGAGATCCCTCAGGAGACCATCCGCCACCTCATCAGGAGCATGCCCAGGCATTGTAGGGAGGTCATACAGGCACATGGAGGCCACACACACTACTGAGCCTCATTTTGACTTGTTTTAAGGACATTACATCAAAGTTGGATCAGCCTGTAGTGTTTTTTTCCACTTTAATTTTGAGTGTTACTCCAAATCCAGACCTCCATAGGTTGCTAAATTTGATTTCCATTGATAATTTTTGTGTGATTTTGTTGTCAGCATATTCAACTATGTAATGAACAAACTATTTAATAAGAATATTATATTCATTCAGATCTAGGATATCTTATTTTTGTGAATATTACATTTATTCAGATCTAGGATGTCTTATTTTTGTGTTCCCTTTATTTTTTTGAGCAGTGTATTTTTTGCAATCATGTGGTCATTAGCCATGACCTGGATGACTGAGAATCTCCATAGACAAGAGGGGTGGGGGGAATCAATCTATTCTCCAAAGCAAGAGGCAATGGATGGAAATAATCAAGGAGAGAAGCAACCTAGAACTAAGGAGAAATTTCCTGACAGTGAGAACAATTAACCAGTGGAACAACTTGCCTCCAGAAGTTGTAAAAGCTCCAACATTGGAGGCCTTTAAGAAGAGATTTGAACAAGTATAATAGTAGTGAAATTGAACAAGTGAAATAGTATAAGGTCTCCTGCTTGAGCAGGGGGTTGGAATTGAAGACCTCCAACATCCCTTCCAAATCTGTTATTCTAGTAAGCCTTTCCATCTTTTGTAGACTACTTCTAAACAGCGTTTTGTAGCAAAGAAGAGAAGGAGGCTGGATTCAGGTTTGAATCACTAGACATCAGCTATTGCATAATAATATCATGGGTTAACGCAATGGCCTCGTTCACACATGCTTAAGACTACAGCCTCATTATTACAAGGTCCAGAACGTCAATTATCCCACTTCATTTTAGTCTAGTGCCAATGAACTGTGCAAATTTAGGTTTCATCCCTATTCAGTTACCTCCTCCTTTATCAAGGAAGCAGAACCATCAAAATGCTGTTCAAACCAGTTGCCCTAAGGGATAAAAATACTATGGAATCAGGAGAAAGTTTTTCCTCCAAGTGCCCTCAATAATCTACAGATAGTTCCCAACATACAACCGCAAGCGAGCCCAAAATTTGTTGCTAAGTGAGGCAGTCACTAAGTGAGTGCTGAATTTTGAAGCAAAATTCATAGCAGCAACTCTTGGAACAACAACAAAATTAAACAAACCTTTCTTCTTCCTCTCCACTTGCTTTGAAGAGCCAATGAAGGCACTAACAGGACTTCGATGCTGAGCCAGCAGTCTTACCAGGGATTTTTGAAGGAAGGTGATGTCCCCTCATCCCTTAAGAATTTGAATGTACAAGGGGGTATCTCAGTGGGTCCTCATCCATTTTCAAAATGAACAACCTCCTACTTAGCTAAACTTACTCATCTACAATTCTTTTCTTCCGGTTTTTAGGAGAAATACAAAAATGACGACCACGGTTACCAATGCAGGGCTACCCCTGAACCTTCTAGAATGTTCCGTTCTCTTCAGCAACAAGGCCTAGTACCATTCCAAAACCTGTAGTTTTATCGAAGTCACGCCTAAGGTGAGCAACAGCATGGATGTTTTTTTTTTTTCCCTTCTGTTAATGAATTGAATTCTCTGTGTGATAGCTCGGTAACACTCTTACCAAAAGTTCATCTTATTGAGTTATTTGTTTTAGGATATTTATGAACTAGCCTCCACGAAAAGAAATCAAATCATAAATTATAAGGGGAAAAAAGATATATCCATGCAGTAAACAAAATACAATACAAATAATAAAATGCCATCATAAAAGAAGCAATAAAAAGGCATTTCATATACAATAAGATGGATCGATTAATTTAAAATGCCTGGGTAAGCAGAAAAGTTTTGAAGTGGAATTCAAAACACTGGCTGCAGAATCAATGCTAGTCTCATCTCGAAGAGGAGAAGCTTATTCAAGCTAGACATCTTAGCAAACCTTTTGACTTTCCTGTTCTGAAAGAGTTCCTTCTATGACCCATTCTCCTATATTCTTTTAACACATGTATCTTGTCTTCTCTGAACCTTTAATGCCATGTATTTCCATCAGTAATCTTGGTGTCATTGGTTTCAGACAGTCAGAGAGAATGGTACTGAGGTCTTTTTTTTTTTTTTTTTTTTGCAAATGATGGTTAGCAGGCTGTAACATCAGGACATTTTGATCATCTAAGGCAGGAATCAGCAACCCGCAGCTCCGGAGCCACATGTGGCTCTTTCATCCTTCTGCTGCGGCTCCCTTTCGCCAGTCAGCACCACAATTTTGTGAGGAGCTTCCAGTTCGGGGTGGAAAAACACAGTATGCCAGGAGGAGACTATGGCAAGGGGCATTTTTTTTCTGGTCGGCTCTACAATTGATAGGGCTTTTGGTAAGGACAGATAGAGGAAAAAGGATGCTCTATGGTGGGGGAACTGGACTTCTGTTCGGCAAAGGAAAAAGGATGCTGTGCTAGGAGGAGTCTCTATGGTGGGGGAATTGGACTTCTGTTCAGCAGAGGAAAAAGACTAGGAGTGCTTGGAGGATACTCTATGGTCGGGGAACTGGAGTTCTGTTTGGCAGAGGAAAAAGGACACCGTGCTAGGAGGAGACTCTATGGTGGGGGAACCGGACTTCCAGTTGGCTCCAGAATTAAATGGAGGGCTTCTAGTTAGGAACTTTGTGGCTCTTTGAGTGTTTAAAGTTGCTGACCCCTGATCTAAGGTACAATCATGAACATCCCCATTTCTGCCTCAGGTACCAAGAAATTTCTGAAAAGCAGGTACAGCTAGTCCCTAACTTATATCTACAATTGAGCCCAAGATGTCTAAGTGAGACAGCCGTTAAGTGGATTTTGCCCCAATTTACAACCTTTCTTGCCACGGTTGTTAAATGCATCACTGCAGTTGTTAAATTAGGAACACGGTTGTTAAGTGAATCCAGCTTCCCCCATTAACTTTCCTTGTCAGACATTTGCAAAAGCAGATCATGAGACTCTGCCACATTGCAGCCATCATAAATATGAGTCAATTGGCAACCATTGGAATTTTGATCATGTAACTGTGAGGATGGCGCAACAGCTGTAAGTGTGAAAAATGGTAATGAGTCACTTTTTTCTGGTGCTGTTTGTAACTTTAAACAAACTTTAAACTGAAGGCATAAAATCAAGATCACGTGAAGTATTAGTACAGTGGAACCTCAGGTCATGAACACTTCTGCTCATAACCAAATCGTGTGGTGACCAAAAAAATTCACCCAATTTTTGAACTGGGTTACAAGTCAAAAATCGGATGACGAACAAAATCAGCACCTTTCCATGCCGATTTCCCCTTCGGCGCCATTTTCTGGGAGGGTTTTTTTTTTGTCCATGCATACGCAGATGGTCGTGCTTCCAGTCACGACAAAATCGGGTTGTGGCCAAAATCCTGGAACGGATTACGGTCGTGACCCGAGACTCCACCGTATCTCTTTTATAAAACCCTAATAAGACCACACCTGAAATACTGCAACCAATTTTGGTCACCATACTAGAAAAAAGATGTTGAGACTTTGGAAAAAGTTCAGAGAAGAGCAATGAAGATGATCCAAGGCCTTGGAGACTAAAATATATGAAGAATGGCTACAGGAGTTGGGTATGTCCACTCTAATGAAAAGAAGGACTAGGGGAGACATGATAGCAATGTTCCAATATTTGAGGGGCTGCCACAAAGAAGAGGGAGTCAAATTATTCTCCAAAACACCAGAGGGCAGGACAAGAAACAATGTTTGAGAGATAATCAAGGAGAGAAGCAACCTGGAATTAAGGAGAAATTTCCTCACATTGAGGACAATTAACCCATGGTACAACTCCCTTCAGAGTGCTTCATCACTGGAGGTTTTTAAGAAGAGAGTCACTAATCAGAAATGGTATAGGTTCTCCTGCTTGAGCAAGGGGCTGGACTAGAAGACCTCCAAGGTCCCTTCCAACTCATTCTATTTTATTCTATTCTGTGTAAGTTGAGGACTACTTCTACAGACTTCTGTCAAGGTGGAAGAGAAGTCTTTTGTAAGACACAGCCACTATTTCTGTACACTCCACATTCATTTTCAATTAATTCTCTGGTATATACAATCCCCCTACTTTCAAAAGCAGGCCAGTCCTGGAGATAAGCATCCCTTATTATGATTATGTCTTGGAAGGAGATTAGGAAATTAGTTGGAACTGAAGGAGAGGCCTAATCTGTCGTGAAAGTTTTTCTCTGTATTCCAGTCCAACATTTACTGAATCCCTGTGGGCCCGGAGACCTTCAGGAACCTAATTTATACTCTTAATGTAATTTATGTGTCTTATTAAAATATGAAGGATATGCCCAGCCAAAAACTTAATTAACTCAAGGTTAAGGATGCTCAGAGGAAGAAACAGAACCGTTAATAAAAATAAATATAAGACGTTTTCCAGAAGAGGAGAGCTCCCCTCATGATTTAAGTATGGAAACAAGAAGTTGAGACAATGCATATAAAAGATTCAGATTTCCTTATAGGTCATGCATGTCCCTTTCCCCTTTCATACATAAATCGAGATATCTCAAAACTAGACATTCCAATCACAACTTTAATCTCAATCTCCTTTCTCTTGCTTTTTCAGTTGGGTTAAGTGCATGGCGGAATAATCTGTGTAATAAGCACAGTGCCAAGCGAAAAGATATTTATATCAAACATAGTATGATTCATACCTGTATAATTTGCTATTTGGGAAATTATAGACTTGAACAATGGAAGAAGGGCTGCAGGGAAGGAAAGCTTCACTTACACAGCAGGGATATTTTCAAATACAAAGGGGAAACTCGTGGAAGCAACGATTGCAACATTAATATTGTACAATTAAAAAAAAATATAGCAATTAATCCTAGAAAATCCATAAATTCCATTAATTCAATATAGGTAGTCCTTGACCTTTGACCACAATGGAGCCCAAAATTGATGTGGCTAAATGAGACGGTTGTTAAGTGAATTTTGCCTCATGTTATGACCTTTCTTGCCACCATTGTTAAGTGAATCACTGCAGTTGTTAAGTGAGCAACACGGTGGTTAAGTGAATCTGGGTTCCCCATTGACTTTGCTTGTCAGAAGGTTGCAAAGGGGGATCATGTGACCCTGGGACACTGCAACCGTCATAAGTACATGCCAGTTGCAACACAGAGTACATGAGGGTTTTAGAGCCTTCTTGAAGGCCAAAGGAGTTTCTGGGGGAATCTTTCTATTGCCCAGAGCCAGATATCACAACAGAAAGATGGCGCTATTTCACTGAGGGGTTCTGGAGTGAGCCCACCCCGCCAGAGATGATGGGATAGTGAATGCAAAGCTCATTATGCTCAGTATTTAACATAATGTATTCTACCAATCAGGATTATGTCCAAGGTTGGCTGCATAACATAAACATCCAATGTGCACACACAGATAGCCTATGCAGCATGCAAAGCAACACTAGGATCTGTAATCCCTTAGAAAATCTACTCCAAATGTGCTAATTTCAGAAGGCAACTGGACTTTCTTGGTTTTTTTTTTTCCCCTTGAAAACATTTCACTTCTCACCAGTGGTTGGATTCAAAAATGTTTATTACCTGTTCTGTAGGCGTGCTTGGTGAGCGTGGCAGGTGAAGAAAATCTCCATTCCCACCCCACTCCAGAGGGACAGTTGCTGTAAAATCCCATTCCCCATCCCACTAACCTGCTTTCCAGCTCCGTTCTGTACAGGGCAACCAAAGAAGACCCAGCCAATCAGCTGGGACTCGGGAGGCGGAGAATAGATGAGGGCGGGGCCAGTCAGAGGTGGTCTTTGCCGGTTCTCCAAACTATTCAAAATGTCCACTACCGGTTCTCCAGAACTGATCAAAACCTGCTGAATACCACCTCTGCTTCCCACCCAAGAAGCCTCTTCAGTTTTGACCAAATGGTGTGGAATAGAAAGATTTATATTCTTTGCAGTCATCTGATCATTAGCCCTCTGAAGTTCAGTGCCAGATCTGCCCTAACTTGGTCCTCTAGTTAAGAAAGACCCTCGTAGCGAAAGGTATACTTTTACTAAAAGCCAAATGGATTACAGTATAGCAAAACCAGGACTGAAGTTCATGCGCCAAACTTTTCCAGTTAACTTGTCCTGTCCAGTTCCACCCCCTTCCTACTCCCTTATTGTCTAATTGTATTTGAATAAAATTGCTTTGGTAACTCTTCAATGGCAGGTTAGTTGGTGAGCTGTTACAGTCCATTCCTAGTGCTTTGACCTTGAGACGGTGTCTCTGGAAAGTACAATGAACAGTTGACCTTCCTTACCTCCACCTGGCTCCCACCTGCCATAGTTTATGGCAGTCTGGCAGCTAGCCAGCAAAGCTCATGTATATCAATTCATAAAGTTTACAGAGTCATCATATTGGCCTCCAACAATCTGGCTCCTCATTTTACCTGATCTCGAAAGGATGAAAGGCTGAGTCAACCTTGAGCCAATGAAGATTGAACTGCTGACAGTCGACAGAATTAGCCTGCAATACTGCACTCTAACCACTATGCCACCACGGCTCTAGTTTGAAAATCGACTTTGTACCTGCCCAAAGGAACCATTTTTCGTCTTTTATCTCCAAGCTGGATGAAGCAACCCTTTTGGTGCATTCTTCTTATGTTCCACTGGAAAGAAGAACAGCCTGCCATTCTTCCAGCTCAGATTTTCTAAACAGCCTGGAGAAAACACGCAGGAGCTTCAGGTGTATTTGGGATGCTTTGAAAATCTAAAAGATGTTGGTGTGGCAGAGAATATCTAACGTGGCTTTTAAGCATGTAACGCTGTTTTACAGTCCCGTTTTTATCTGATGCTTGCAGTCACAGTTCCTTGCACATTCTTTAATGTATCCCTCCTCCAAGTCACTTTGAACAAACACCCAATATCGTTCCCTACCTCTTAGAACCTCAGCGGTAATTTGATTCTGATCTACCTTGACAATTTTTTTTCTGAGATTTAAGGACAGAAAGTTTTGCAATTTTTCATCCCTTCACCAAAGTGTATTAATAAACCAACCGACAACTTTCTTTTCTTAGAGCTGGAATATTTGTGAATCTTCCACAGATCACCCAATTGCTTGATCAAACAGCACCACAGGGATCAGCCTGGAAAACTATAAATATATGTATATATGTATCCATGTATTCATCATAGCTATGTTTTTACTTATACCTATTATCTTGTAAGCAATTGACAAATTAAAAATAATAATAATGCAAGGCACCCAGATATCAGGGTGGTGCAGTCCAATCCAGGATTAACCATTAAGCAAGATAAGTCAGAGAGGCAGGTATGTGCCTGTCTGCATCTCCTTAAAGCACCCGTGTCTTTTCCAGAGATGGTGCAGTTGTCCTCAAAGGATAGACTAGGCTAAAAAAGCAAAGGATAGACTAGGCTAAAAAAGCTGCAGACAGGTGTTACCTGCACAAACATCTGAGCTTCATAGCAGCTTCTTGCTTTGTAATCCAGAGTGCTTGCACAGCCCAAAGAGAGATTTGCCATCTTACAGATCATAATTAAGGCTACTTACTGCAGTTAATAACTTGAATATTCATTGATGAAACAGAAATCACTGTTGGAGAAGAAAATGCATTTATGGTTTAATTCAAGATATAATTGAGTGTGTCTGTCCATGTATGTAAGATGTTAAGTGTGTCTATCATCCATATATATATATATATATATATATATATATATATATATATATATATATATATATATATATATATATATATATATATATATATATATATATATATCCTTCCCTCCCTCCCTCCTCTCTCTTTCTCCATCCATATTTATCTCTATCAGTCTCTCTTTCTCTCTCCCTCCCTGTTTTTTATGCCTGCCTGCCTATCTCTATCTATCTATCTATCTATCTATCTATCTATCTATCTATCTATCTATCTATCTATCTATCATCTAATCTCTCTCTCACTCACTCCCAATTGTCTATCAATTGTCTATCTATCTCTATTATCTATTTATCATCTGTTTGTCTGTCTAGAGCTCTCTACCATCCATTTTAGCATCTATCTATTTTGTCCATCTTCCTATCACCTTTTTATCTGCCATCTATCATCTAACTATGTTATCTCTCTCTCTCCCTTTTTCTCTCCATGCCTCTATCTGTCATATATAGTGTGTACGTGTGTGTGTGTGTGTGTGTGTGTGTGTGTGTGTTTACAAACACACACACAAACATAGAGCACTGAACCTTGAACATCTTGAAATTTGCCTCAATAAATTTAGATCTGGGAGTAAGACGAACAGAGTCTGTTCCAATATTTATGTTGATCTTTTCACATCTTCTGTACTTTGCCAGCAGGTTTACCTAGCATTTAAATTTGCATTCCACAGAAGTCTTCCGATCTTTTTCTTCCCTGCTCCCCAAACACATAATATAATTACCATAAGTTCCTGCTCCTGCCAGAGTTGTTAAGGTTCAGGAAAATGAAAGTCTCTTTTAAACCTCCTATTTTCTTTTCTTCTTCCTATTGCTGAGGCTGATCTGGGAAGATTTAGCTTTGAGGCAAAAGATAGCTGGACACACAGATCTCACTTCTTTCCTCCCTCCCTCCCTCCCTCCCTCCCTCTCTCCCTCTCTCCCTCCCTCCTTCTTTCTCTCTCCCTCCCTCCATCTCTTTCCTTCCCTCCCTCCTCCCTCCCTCTCCCTCCCTCCCCCTCTCTCTCCCTCCCTCTCTCCTTCCCCCCCTCCCTCTCTTTCCCCCCCTCTCTCTCTCCCTCTCTTTCTCTCTCTCTCTCTCTCTCTCACACACACACACACGGTAATCCTCAAGTAACAACCACAATTGAGACCCAGAATTTTGTTGCTAAACGAGGCTGTTCTTACGTGACCTGTGCCCAATTATACCACCTTTTTTTGGCATACATTTGCTAAATGGATCGTTGTAGTTAAGTGAATCACCCAGTCATTAAGCAAGCCTGGCTTCCACCCCACCCCCACCCCCCTTCCATTGCCTTGGCTGCTCAGAAGTCACCTGGGAAGGTCACAAATTCACATGACCCTGGAACACTACAACCTTTCATCAATACATCCCAGTTGCTAAGCATCTGAATTCTGACCACAGGGATCCTGTGACGGCTGTCAGAACCAATAACTTTTTTTAGTGCTGTAGTAACTTTGAACCAGAGATGGGTCTTCAGCAGGTTCTGACCCGTTTTGGAGAACCGGTAGAGGAAATTTTGAGTAGTTCAGAAAACCAGCTAATCCCACCTCTGACTGGAGATTTTACAGTATCCTTCCTCGCCACGCCCACCAAGCCACGTCCACAGAACCGGTAGTAAAAAAAAAAAAGATTCCCACCACTGCTTTGAACAGTTGCTAAATGAATGGCTGTGGATTTAGGACTATCTACACACAGAGAGATAAATATCTCTGCAACTAGAGAAATCATCTGTATATAGGAAGATTAATGCACCATCATTCCTCAAAGCCATTTTGCTTAATACACTGTGACAAAACCAGGTTTGATCCAGTCCCTATATGTAGCAAAGGGATCTTAATAGATAGCATGTGCCGGATGGCCAAAACTGTACATTGCATTTGCTGAGGTGCCATGAGCCTCTACCGTATGGCTGCCGTGCCCTGACCCATGCCAGAAGCCACGTCCAACCACTGTTCAGCTCCTGCAAGCATAACCCCACAGCCCTTGCAATCACCTATCGCCCATTGGTAGGCAGGAGCACCATGCCTTCTGCCTGCCACCCCATTAGGTGGCATCTAATTGTCCTATGCAGCCAAACGTCTAAGAGAAATGGTGTCTTGGCGAATGGGCTGGGCCCAGAATGGGTATTCAGAGGGTTGTGGAGAACCAGTAGCAGAAATTTTGAGTAGTTCAGAGAACCCACAAATCCCACCTCTGACTGACCCCGCCCCCATCTATTCTCCACCTCCCGAGTCCCAGCTGATTGGCTGGGTCTTCTTTGGTTGACCTGCACAGGAGAACGGAGCTGGAAAGCAGGTTAGTGGGGTGGGGAGGGAATGGGGATTTTACACTATCCTTTCCCTGCCACGCCCACCACGCCATGCCCACCAAGCCAAGCCACGCCCACCAAACTATGCCTACCAAACCACACCCACAGAACCGGTAGTAAAAAAATTTGAATCCCACCATGGCTTCTGCCTGCCAACCCAGTAGATGGCAGTTAATTGTCCTGTGCGGCCAAAGAACTCAGAGAAACGATGTCTTGGCAATTGAGCTGGGGCGAAGAGTGTGGGGCGCAGGGCTATGGGCCAACTGACCAGGGTGAATGCCCAGGGGAGGGCCAGCAGGGGACGAAACCTGGCTGTAAATGGGCTGAGACTGGGGGAGGGCTAGAGGCAAAGGAGAGGCAGCCAAGTGTGGGAGCCTGAAAGTCCCATCCCAATACTGCTTTATTGACACCACACTTGGAATATTGCATCCAGTTCTAGTCACCATGATAGAAAAAAGATGTTGAGAAACCAGAAAGGTAACAGAGAAGAGCAACAAAGAGAATTCAGGCTAAAACATCTGAAGAACGGTTGCAAGTACTGGATATGTCTAGTCTAACAAAGAGAAAGACTAGGGATGACATGATAGCAGTCTTCCAATATTTCAGGGACTGCTATAGAGAAGATCAGTGGAATGGCTTGGTTCATCACTGGAAGTTTTCAAGAAGAAACTGAGCAGCCATTTGTCCAGAATGGTATAGGGCAGGGGTCTTCCAACTTGACAGCTTTAAGACTTGTGGACTTCAACTCCCAGAATTCCTCCTCCTGTCATGTTAGCTCAGGAATTCTGGGAGTTGAAGTCCACAAGTCTAAAAGTTGGGTTGGACTGGAAGATCTCCAAAGTCCTTTCCAATTCTGTTAGTCTGTATTTTATGTGGGCTTAAACTCCCAGAATCCTTGGAATTGAAATCCATGCATCTTTCCAGCTGCCAAGGCTGAGAAACACTGCCCTAGATCTTAACATCCTTGCAAGTTCATACAGAGACAAGAAGCACCTTTAAAGTTGAATGCCTTTAAAAAGAAAGGTCAAAGGCTGGTAGTTACAATGCTCTCCACCCCTCACACCTACCTATGACCCTGCTCTGAAGTTTCAATGTCTCCCCTCTCCATGAGTACATTTTGGGTGCTTGGCATCAGGCCCATTTTTCCAGCCATTGGGAGCATTCCATATAGTCAGGTGACCACATTTTAGGACAGTTTTACCCCAAACTGGCATTTACTTCCAGTTTCTGACAAAAAACATGCTCAACATCCTGGGCTTTTAGCAGCTGCTATTAAAAGCCAAGTCAGTCTGTAGCAAGAATTCACTCATTTATGTTTTAATTAATAGATCATGGGAGGACTGGTGTATACCACCTAGGCAAGCTTAGATGCAAAGGAGAACAGGGAAAGCCCCTCTCTGAAAAATGTGTTTATCTGAGTTTCAGGTGTGAGATGCCTGCTACAACCCCACAGTGGAGGAGCTTGTCTGTAGGGATTTAAGAAACTTGATAACTTTCACTGTTCTTAAAAATCTCCAGTGATGGAGCACCTACAACTTCTGAAGGTAAGCCGTTCCTCTGGTTAATTGTTCTCACAGTCAGGAAATGTCTCCTCAGTTCATCTGGAAGGATGCACAAAATGTGCCTTCCCTATTGTACCACCAGCCCTTTGGGTCAGCTTATCCCATCAGATCTGAATGTTGTTAATATGCAAGGCCTTAAAACCGTGTGTTTCCCCCGCCAGCATTGAAACGGAGAGTTGGATGAGCCCATCCAGGAATGATTTAGAGATTGGAATTTGTTTGTGGCTTGGCCTCAGTTGTGCTATATTGTCTCAGTTTCGCCATTTTTGTCGTCTGTCATTTTGTTTTTATGTTTTTAGCTCAATGCCAGCCACCCAGAGACACCATTTACGAGATGAGCCATATAAATCACATCAACCAAGGAAGAAAGAAGTGGCCCTTCTGCTAAATGCATCTTTTTGCTCAGTTCTCTTTTATATTTTATATGTAAATTGAATTGGGCAAACATTCCGAACGCTGAAAACACCACCACCCCCTCCAGGGAATTTCATGTTGCATGGTGCAAATTGTTTACAGTCAGTTATTCTATAATTTGAGAGCAGATTACTTTCTACTCTGTCTTTATGTGTCAACCTAATTGGAAATTTAAGTTAATTTATGGGACAGAACCTGTGCATAATCTTAGAACATGAAACATAGAATAATAGAGTTGCATTCAGAATCAGAATAGAGCTGGAAGGGACCTTGGAGGTCTTCTACTCCAACCCCCTGTCCTCAGCAGATTTAAGATGTGTAGACTTCAACACCCAGGTTTCCCCAGATAGCATGCTGAGGGGACAGTTAAATGACCCAACTCTGAATACAGAATACAGAGTTAGAAGGGAACTTGGGGGGTATTCTAAGCCCCTGCTCAAGCAGGAGATTCTATACCATTTCAGGCAAGTGGCTGTCCAGTCTCTTAAAAACCTCCAGTGATGAAGCACCCACAACTTCTGATGACCAACTGTTGCACTGGTTAATTGTAATCACTGTGAGGAAACATCTTAGTTCTAGGCTGCTTCTCTCCTTGATTAGTTTCCATCTATTGTTTCTTGTCCTGCCCTCTTTGGAAAATAGGTTGACCCCCTCTTCTGGGGGGAACACTTCTAGAACACTTCTACCATTTTGGAAGGGACCTTGAAGGATGTTTCTTAGGTTCTTGGTTGCTTCTCTCCTTGATTAGTTTCCATCTATTGTTTATCGCCTTGCATTTTGGTCCTTTGGAAAATAACTTGACCCTCCCTCGTCTTTGTAGGAGCCCCTCAAATCCTGGAAGACTGCTATCATGTCTCCCCTCGTCCCTTTTCTTCTCCACAGGATTGCTACCATGCATTCATCCCTTCCTTGCTTTCTTACAAACCTGTCTGCAATTTTTGTTCAGATGCTGAACTCACAAGAAAAGGGAAGACTGAAAGCCACTCTCAAATGCAAACTCAAGGAGCAGCGCAATGATCGAGGAATCTGCCAGTGCCATTAATCAAGAGCAAAGTCCCAGTGCAGCCAACGAGAGCTAAAGATTTATGTCTCAACTGCCTGACTTGGCTTTTATCCCTGAATATTTGGCAGTTAGGGCAGCTGAGTGTCAAGGACTAGGGAAAACTTAGGACAGGTTTAGAATAGAATGTTCTCTGGAATCTGGAGCTATCTTGGAAAATCATGTTCCTCATTAGATTTTGGTAGGATGGCTTTGATTTGCTTAGACAAGGCACTTCAGCCTCCAAAGGTGATACCCTGCATCTTGTCAGGATGAGGTGTCATGGATTACTTTCTCCACCTGACAGTCTTCTCAAAATTATTCTAAGTGAAATGAGAACTGAAGAAGTTTCTTGGATCAGAACCAAAATGTTTTCAAAGGAAAAACAATGCAAGAAAATCCAGTTCTCTTTTGAAAAGCACATTGGGGACAAAGAAATAAGAGCTTCGGGAGCATTTTTTCAGGTAGAATTTGATCCTGCCTACAGAGTCTAGCTAGATAATAGTCTCTAAGTCCCCAAGTTTTCAGGAAATTCAGATAACTAATTTCCTGAGGTGAAATTGGCACCATCACTCTTGACTTTCTGAAGGTACCTCAAGATCTGGTTGGAACATCAGGTGTGAAAACACCAGGGAACTAGGGAGGTGGCTGCATTATTGTTTATATCTCTTAGCCCATTATTTCTTTTTTAGGTGTGGTTTTATATGTTAATAATTTTTAATAATGTATAGCGTAGCATAGCATGGCAGGGGAAGGATAGTAAAATCCCCATTCCTTCCCCACTCCTGGCAAAGAATATTGCAAAATCCCATTTCCTCCCCACCCCACTAACTTGCTTTCCAGCTCCATTCTCCTATGCAGGGCAGCAAAAGAAGACCCAGCCAATCAGCTGGGACTCGGGAGGTGGAGAATAGATGGTGGGTGGGGGCGGTCAGAAGTGGGATTTGCCGGTTCTCTGAACTACTCAAAATTTCCGCTACCGCTTCTCCAGAACTGGTCAGAACCTGCTGAATACGACCTCTGCTATGGGCCAGGTCACTCTACAATCGTGCACTTGGGGAATGTGACGGGTGACACACTTTGGGGGGAGGGGGAAACAGGGTCAGAAGCAAGGTACTAAGGGGATGAAGTCAGAGTTGGCTTCATCTAGGTAATAAAAGACTGGCTTTTTATTGCCAGATGGCTTGAGGCTGTTAATTAGGGCACTGTTCGGAACCCTGACAGTTTGCTTGTCAGAAGGTCAGAAAAGGGAATCATACGACCCTGGGACAGCACAACGGTCATCAAAATGAACCAATTGCCAAGATCTGAATTTTGATCACGTGACCATGGGGATGCTGCAATGGTTGTTAGTGTGGCAAAACAACCATAAGTGCCTTTTTTTCAGTGCTGTTGTCCAACAGGCCCTTAAATAACAGTTTTAAGTACATCCCAAGCTCACTCTTTAAATCCTCTTGGGGGTGAAGGGAGAAGCTCTTGTAGATTTGCGTTTCTTATATACTCGGGACGGAAGATGGACAGCATAAAACATTTAGCAGATACTGATCAGATTCGGCAAGAATGAGTGGGAAGCAAGTGGAATGCGCCTTGGTTTGGACAAGACTCATATATATATATATATATATATATATATATAGAAAACCCCAGCCACAGAATCATCAGAGAAGCCATAGAGATTGAACAAAGACCTGAAAGCATGAATAGAAGAGATGATTCCACCAGACTGTCAATCATTTGGAAGCCTGCACTCACAAACAAAAAAATCTCCACACCACAAGCCAGGCAAACACCTGGGCACAAACAGATCCCCCCGATACCTCCAGCTCAAACACACCCCAACCAGGCACCCAGATGAAACCTTCAATCAAGGAACACAATGTTGCCAGCCAATCAAGATACAAAAAGAGCCACAAAACAGACAGAAGATATTAGAAAAACCAATCAAGCAGAACACAGCAAACTCCAAGACCAATAAACACAGACCAAGATTCCCAACCAATCAGGATGAAGAAAAATCCATTCTGGCACAGCAATAGGCTGCCCCAAATTTAAAACTGAAACAACTGTGGGGGCCTGACTCACAGACAGACACTATACAGAAGCCTGATGATGGCAGATGAGATTCTGCCGAAACGTTGCTATAACTTTAAAAGCACAACTACAATGACGTGGGAAAATACCCGAACAAAGCTGAATGCCATACACACACACACACACACACCAGCTGTGAGTGAATGAACTTCCCACCTTCTTCCAGATGGATCATGCGCACTGATTCCCCCCTGATTTATAGCGCTAACCTCCTCCTTTGGCTTCCTGAGTGGGCCTTTATTGATGGTATAAGTAAGAGCAACCAGCAGAATACACAACTCCTGCTGAATCTCCAACATTGAGATGGGACTTGGACTCTCTCTCTCTCTTTCTCTCTCTCTCTCTCTCTCTCTGCCTGCTTGTCTTGTTTCTATCCCCTGCCTTGACATCTTGAAAGCAGTTGCAGGCTCCCTCAGTTGTTTCTGCAGGATGGCACAACAAGCCAAGGGAACACCCAACAAGCCAACGGGTTAATCCATGGTGTGTCTTCATTGGTCCCATCCAGTGGTGGGATTCAATTTTTTTTTTACTTCCGGTTCTGCGGGTGTGGCTTCGTGGACGTGGCAGGGAAAGAATACTGTAAAATCTCCAATCAGAGGTGGTAATTCGCTGGTTCTCCGAACTATTCAAAATTTCTGCTACCGGTTCTCCAGAACTGGTCAGAACCTGCTGAATCAGAACCTCTGCTCCCATCCATGCTCAAGAAATGTTCGAGTTAGGTGTCTCACGAAGCTTCTCAGTCATCCAGGTCTCAATGTCTCCAGAATGGAATGGGGCCCATCGAATGACTTATCTGACTGTGTGTTGCCGCCAGGGGTAGGTGGGTGAGGAGTTATTGCTTTTATTCTTTTATTTTTATTTTTCTATACTGTGCTTTTATTGTTTATAAGCCCCACGAGTCCCTGTGAGCGATTTGGTGGCTAAATAAATAAATAAAGGTGCTTTTTCAAAAGGAAGCTGGCTGCCAAAAAGAAGGGATCAACCCAAGGGTGGGATGCTACCGGTTCTGTCCGGCTCTGTAGAACCGGTAGCTCTGAAGAGCAGTAGACCCCGAACTGGTTCTGTATCTGCTGCTGTTTGGTTCACCTGCCCACCCAGGCTTTTACCTGTCCTTTACTTCCTGCTTTTTCAACCTCGGCTGCTTTGCATGGCACAGCTGCGGTTGAAAAAGCTGGAAAACAGGTGTTTTTCAAATGCTGTGCATCCATGCGCCGTACTTATCAGCTGTCCAGGAAGCACAGCTTTCATTGTATTACATACGCACACAGCGTGTATCTGACACATGTGTGTGCAAAGTGCACATGCACGCACAAAACGTGAGTACCAAACCCGTAGTAACCCCGGTTGAATCCCACCTCTGGGTCAACCTTTTCTCCAAAGCCCCCGAAGGCAGGACAAGAAGCAATGGATGGAATCCAATCAAGGAGAGAAGCAACTTAGAACTAAGGAGAAACTTCTGACGGTGAAAACAATCAATCAGTGGGATGACTCGCCTCCAGAAGTTGTGAGTGCTTCAACACTGGAAGTTTTTAAGAAGAGAGTAGACAGCCATTTGTTTGAAATGATATAGGGTCTCCTGCCTAAGCATGGGATTGGACTAGAAGATCCTCAACTCTGTTATTCTATTAGAACTCTGGGCCTTGGCTTTGGACCTAGCACCATTGCGGCTACTCAATAAGGTCACTGTTGTGAATCAATAAATACTTAATAAAGATCATTAAGAGCTTGAAGTAAAGTGCAGGGTTCTGGCCCTGCACTTCTGATTGGCCGATAATAGCGACATCGGATTGGTCCGTTCAGAAGAATCTGATTGGCTATTAACGAGCCTCTCCCATTGGTTAATGGAGCTAGCACTCCCTATGTTTTCATTGGTTAAATAAGTTAAGAGTTGTCTATATAAAGGGGCCCATCGTGGCCATTGGGCTGAGCTGTTTTCACATGTAAATAAAGAGTTGAAGTTCACTGTTCACTGGCTCGTCTCCATCCTTGCACCCATGCTCAGAACATAACAAAGTTGATGCCTGCAATGGTGTATTCAAAGCTCCCCCTGTTTTGTTTTTTTGGTTTTTTTTGTGCGTGCTGTGTAATACCCTGAATCACAAACTGCCTCACCTCATTTTAGCATAGTTAGGTTTGGTTCTTGGGAAGGAAGGTGAATTTTGGCCTGGCCCTACAAAATATTGGTATCAAAAGATGGAGGCTCATTCCGGTTGCATGTTACCACAATGTATCTTTTTAGAAAATAGGTGAAATCATAAATTAATGCTGGATGCTGTTTCTATTTATATTTCTTGGGTTGAAGCTGTGTGAGCTTGCTTAAATTTCCAAGTGTGTAAATTGGCCAAGTGTGATTAGATACACAAGGAATTTGCCTTGGTGTATATGCTTTCAGTATACATAAAAGAAAAGATACATTCATCAAGAATCATAAGTAATCAAATCATACTAGGAAACAGTCAATATAAATCATAAGGATACAAGCAACAAAGTTACAGTCACACAGTCACAACTGGGAGGGGATGGGTGATAGGAGTGATGAGAATATTAATCGTGATAGTAATGCAGACTTAGTAAATAGTTGGACAGTGTTGAGGGAATTATTTGTTTAGCAGAGTGATGGCGTTTGGAGGAAAAACTGTCCTTGTGTCTAGTTGTTCTGATGTGCAGTGCTCTATAGTGCCGTTTTGAGGGAAGGAGTTGAAACAGTTTACGTCCAGTATGTGAGGGTTCTGTAAATAAAGGGGCCCATTGTGGCCATTGAGCTGAGCTGTTTTCACATGTAAATAAAGAGTTTGAAGTTCGCTGTTCACTGGCTCGTCTCCATCCTTGCACCTATGCACAGAACATAACAGTCACCTTAAACTGCTCCCTGTTCCGCAACCTCCAAAAATTTGTGAGACTGGAGCATGCTTTCAAGAATAGTTCTCAGGTGATACTAACTGCTGGTGCATAGTATATGCTGGTGGGACATCCAAAACTTCATGGCATGCCAGTGTTGACACAAGTGTCGTGTGTTCATCATCACTGGACATGCTGAGATACTGAGATCCAAGCTAAACATCACATACACACACACACACATAAAGTGAAGTGTTAATGCCACTTTATAATGCCTTGATAAGTCCATACTTGGAATACTGCATTCAGTTTTAATTGCCTCGATGTAAAAAAGATGTTGAGACTCTAGAAAGAGTGCAGAGAAGAGCAACAACTGTTGCAGGAACTGGGTATATCTGGTTTTATGAAAAGAAGGACTAGGGGAGGCATGATAGCATTATTCCAATATTTGAGGGGCTGCCCCAAAGAAGAGGGAGTCCAGCTATTCTGCAAAGCCCCTGAAGGCAGGACAAGAAGCAACGGATGGAAACTCATCAAGGAGAGAAGCAACCCAGAACTAAGGAAGAATTTCCTGATAATGAGAACAGTGGAACGACTTGCCTGAAGAAGTTGTGCCTGCTCCAACGCTGGAAGGTTTAAAAAAAGATGTTGGATAACCCTTTGTCTGAAGTGGTGTAGGGTTTCCTGCCTAGGCAGGGGATTGGACTAGAAGACATCCAAGGTCCCTTCCCTTAACTTTTCTCTTCTCTTCTCTTCTCTTCTCTTCTCTTCTCTTCTCTTCTCTTCTCTTCTCTTCTCTTCTCTTC
>CM066331.1:7223259-7335759 GCA_033807585.1 Hydrophis major
GACACACATTAGACAGGCGTGAACCCTGACATTTAATAAAGTATCCATTGGTGAACAAAAATATTAATGGAGCACAGTAATTGAAAAAAAAATCATATGATTCCTCAAATTGGCTCTGCTTCTTTAATGTTATTACAATAATTAGACATGCACATAATACAATCGGTAGTTAACAGGAGTATAAATAGCTTTAAATTAATTGAAGGCTGCCCTCTTGTGCGTGGCTGCTCTCAAATGCTCAGCGATTACAAGCGTGTCATTTTCTACCATCAGCTGGCCTTGGAAGGGCACAGATGCTGTCCCCATTGGGAGCACCCTAATATCAGAATGAGTGACAGCAACACCATAGAAGAGTTAGGAAAGATGAGAATATAGTCACAATTGTGTGCAAAGGTTTATAAACCTGTCTGACACTCTTGTATGTTCAAAAGGAGTGGGGCTCTGGCTGCACAATCATGAATACCCTCTTTTTTATTTGACATACTCACACAGACCCATGGACTCTATGGATTGGCAGGGCCTCCATTTAATTAGATTTGGAGGCATTTTTTAAAAAATGCATGCCTTAAACCAGCATTTGGTTCTTTCTCTTCTCATGACGCTTGGAAATATTAGCCTTTTTTCTAAGCCTGTTAGCATTGTTGTTCTCTTTTTATGATTACTGTTGTGCTATGAACCTGCTGGGATTATTGTATGTAAGATTGGAGACCAGATAAGACTTTAAAAACATATATATATAAACAGACCTGATTTTTGATCCTGTTTGGATGTTTTTTAAGAGAAGCACAGGCTTAAGGTACCCATCTTACATCTAAAAGAGCAAGTTTGGTCTAGTGCAAGGGTCTTCAAACTTGACAAGTTTAAGACTTGAGGACTTCAACTCCCAGAATTCCTGAGCTAACATGACTGGAAAAGGAATTCTGGAAGTTGAAGTCTATAAGTCTTAAAGCTGTCAGGTTTGAAGACCCCTGTCTAGTGGTTAAGGCAGCAGGCTGGAAACCAAGAGACTGTGAATTCTAGTCCCGCCTTAGGCACGAAAGCCAGTTGGATGACTTTGAGCCAATCACCCAGGAGACCATGAGTTCTAGTCTCGTCTTAGGCGCGAAAGCCTGCTGGGCAGTGGTGGGATTCAAATAATTTAAGAACCGGTTCTTTGTCCTAATGATTTCTTCCAACAACCAGTTCACCAAACTGCTCCGAAAGTTAACAACCGGTTTTCCCGAAGTGGTTGAGAACTGACTGAATCCCACCACTGCTGCTGGGTGATTTTGGGCCAATCATCAGGAAATCATGTGCTCTAGTCCCGCCTTAGGCATGAAAGCTGACTAGGTGACTTTGGGCCAATCATCAGGACACTGTGAGTTCTAGTCCCGCCTTAGGCATGAAAGCTAGCTGGGTGACTTTGGGCCAACCTACTCATAGGGTTGTTAGAAGGGAGGAAGAAGATTTTGGGTCAGTCTCTCTTTCTCTTTCAACCTAACCCACCTCTCAAAGTTATGAGGGGAAAGGGAGGAAAAACCCCCATCCCTTTTTAAGTGTAACACAAATGTGATGGCTATAATAAAGGATCAGAGCTATGGTTTTGCAATCACAACTTCTAATAATTACTTTTTCAGCCCCTGCCCAGACACTCCCTATGCCAGACAAGAATACGCCCAAACATATTTAATGAATGAAAGTTCAACTTTGGTGTTTTTGAACCCAGATAACTCTTCCTAAAACAAAGTGCAAGTGCTGCCACTTTGTTGAGATTCTGTCAACTCTTTATGCTCAGCAGCTTGCCAGTTTCAGACATTTACCCTGAAAATTCTCTTTCCGTGAAACATGCAGTGTCAGATCTTAGTAATGTTATTAACAACTTTGCTTGTAGCTAGGTCAGGGGATTTTTAAATTATTAATTGTATATCGGGCAATCTTCTATTAGAACTGCAGTACAGGGAGTGAAGAAGTTCTTTTCTTTTCCAGCCAGAAGCTCACTCTTGACTTTTTCTTCTATCATCATTAACAACAACGACAACAAAAACAATTAATCAGTGGAACAGCCACTTGCCAGAAACAGTATAGTGTCTCCTGCTTGAGGAAGGGGTTGGACTAGAAGATCTCCAAGGTCCCTTCTGTTATTCTGTTATCCGTTGGATTAAATTGTGGTCTCTCTGCCTTTTCAGACTAATGGAAGTCTGACTAATAGCAATCCATCCAGCTATCTGGTTATCCAGCTACCCAAGTGTCTGTCTGTCTGTCTGTCTTCCTGTCTGTCTGTCTGCCCGCCTGCCTCCCTGCCTGTCATCTATCCATCCATCCAGCTATCCAAGTTATCTTATCTCTCAATCTCTCAATCAATCAATCTATCTCTCTATCTTCTATCTATCATCTATCCATCCATCCAAGTTATCCAGCTAACCAGCTATTCATCTATCTGTCTGTCTGTCTATCTATCTATCTATCTATCTATCTATCTATCTATCTATCTATCTACCATCTATCTATCCATCCATCATCTATCCATCCATCATCTATCCATCCATTCATCCAGCTATCCAAGTTATCTATCTATCTATCTATCTATCTATCTATCTATCTATCTATCTATCTATCTATCTTCCATCTATCCAACCATCCATCTGGTTATCCAGCTATCCAGTTATCCATCCATCCATCCATCCATCTAGCTATCTAGTTATCTAGCTGTCTAGCTATCTAGCTAGCTATCATCTATCCAGCCAGCCAGCCAGCTATCAAAGTTATCGAGCTACCCAGTTATTTATTTATTTTATTTATTTTAATTTGTCAATCGCTTACAAGATAATAGGTATAAGTATATACATAGTTATGAATACATGAAATGGGTACATATAAGAAAAATAAAAGAAACAATAGGACAGGGACAGTAGGCACGTTGGACGCCCACTACAGACCTCTTAGGAAAGGGGTGAGGTCAATAATAGACAGTCTAAGGCTAAAGTTTTTGGGGTTTGGGGAAGAAACCACAGAGTCAGGTAGAGTATTCCAGACATTGACCACTCTGTTGCTGAAGTCGTATTTCCTGCAGTCAAGTTTGGTGTGGTTAACCTTGAGTTTGTGTGCTTTTATGTTGTTATGGATGAAGCTGAAGTATTCATTGACAGATAAGTCATTGCAATGTATGCTTTTATATACCAAACTTAGATCAGACTGAACACAGCGTAATTCAAGGTTTACTAGGTCTAGAATTTCAAGTCTGGTGGCATAAGGTATTCTACAATGAGTAGAGGAGTGGAGAACTCTTCTTGTGAAATATTTCTGGACTTTCTCAACTGTGCTAATATTAGATATGTAATGTGAGTTCCAGACGAATGAGCTGTATTCGAGTATTGGTCTAGCAAATGTTTTGTATGCTCTAATTAGTAGTGTGACATTACCAGAGAAAAAGCAAAGTAAGATTAGGTTAACAACTCTTAATGCCTTTTTGGCTATGTAGTTGCAGTGGGCTCTAGCACTTAGATCATTAGAGATGAATATTCCGAGGTCCTTTACAGAGCTTAGATCATCAACAAGGTCTTGACTATTCAGCTTGTATTTTATTTTCTGATTTTTTTTGCTAATATATAAGACCAAGCATTTATTTGTGGAGATTTGAAGTTGCCATTTGTTTGACCATTCTGATACATAATCAAGGTCTTTTTGAAGGGTAGCAGTATTGTCTGTGGTGTTGAATAGCTTTACGTCATCAGTGAAGAGAACGCAGTTGCTCTTGATATGATCACAGAGGTCATTTATGTAGAGTATGAAGTGAGTTGGTCCTAGAACACTGCCTTGGGGGACACCACTGTTGACAGGTACAGTTATCCAGCTATCTAGCTAATAGCTACCTTTTATGTGTCATCTATCTATTATTTCCCCTTTCATTCATTTGTCATTCTGATCTCCAATCCACTAATACAAAATGAAAGGTGACAATGAAAAAAAAAAAATAGGCAAAGCATGCCAAAACCATGCCTTCTTGAAGTCTTTTAATCAGGAGTGGCTATAGGGAAAAAAGAAACACATCTATTTTCTTTTGTGTAACAAAGTAACATGGGTCAATGTACATGTGGGAAGGACAGAGTGAGAGATCAACAACATTCTGATGAGTTTCCTATGGAGATGCACTAGAGGAATGTTTTTTCTGGATTTATTTTTTTCTCAACAGCCTCTAACCTGAACTGATCCATTTTCATTCCTGATCAGAGCAAAACAGAATAGAATAAGAGAGTGCGAAGGGACCTTGGCAGTCTTCTAGTCCAATCCCTGGCTCAAGCAAGAAACCCTACACCATTTCAGCCAATTCTCACGCAGTAACTCTATTGAATTCTACTGTATAGTGCAATATTAATGCAATATCAGGGGTTTTCAATTCAATGTATAGAACCTCCAATGATGGAATACTCACACCTTCGGGAAGCAAACCATTCCACTGATTAATTGTTGAAACCATCAGTAGACTTCTTTATTGGCCAAGTGTGACTGGACACACAAGGAATTTGTCTTGGTGCAAATGCTCTCAGTATACATAAAAGAAAAGATAAATTTGTCAAGAGTCAAGGATCATCAGGTACAACGCTTAATAATAGTCATAGGGTACAATAAGCAATCAAATCATACTAAGAGTCCATATAAATTGTAAGGATATAAGTGACAAAGTTACAGTCATAGAGTCACAAGTGGGAGGGGATGGGTGATAAGGAGTGATGAGAAGGTTAATAGTAATAGTAGTGCAGACTTTGTAAAAAGTTGGACAGTGTTGAGGGAATTATTTAATTAGCAGAGTGAAGGCGTTTGGGGGAAAAATGTCCTTGTATCTAGCTGTTCTGGTGTGCAGTGTTCTATAGCATCTCTTTGAAGGTAAAAGTTGAAACAATTTATTTCCAGAATGTGAGGGGTCTGTACATATTTTCACAGCCCTCTTTTTGACTCGTGCAGTATGCAGGTCCTCGATGGAAGACAGGTTGATAGTAATAGTTTTTTCTGCAGTCCTAATTACTCTCTGGAGTTTGTTGGTTCTCTCTATTAGTTTCCATTGACTGCTTCTTGTTCTGCCTTCAGGAGCTTTGGAGAAACCTTCTCTTCTTTGCGGAAGCCCCTCAAATATTGGAACACTGCTATCATGTCACCCCTAGTCCTTCTTTCCATTAAACTAGATGTATCCAATTCCTGCAAACGTTCTTCATATCTTTTAGTCTCCAGTTACCTAATCATCTTTGAGTCTCAACATTTCTTTTTTTTATATCATGGCAACCAAAACTGGATGCAATATTCCAAGTGTAGTCTTACCAGTGCAGTATCAAGTGGTATTAACACTTCACATGATCTTGATTCTATCCCTCTGTTGAGGCAGCCTAGGATTGCATTGCATTGCTTTTTTGGCAGTAGTAGCTTTTCCCTTCATGCTGAATTTGTTTCCATTCTATTCAGTCTTCAGAAAGGTTTTCCAAGAGCCCACTGCCAGGAGTTTGATCCCAATCAGCTCAAGGTTGACTCAGCCTTCCATCCTTCTGAGGTTGATAAGATGATGACCCAGATTGTTGGGGTCAATAGGCTTACTCTGTAAACCACTTAGAGAGGGCTGTAAAGCACTATGAAGCAGTGTATAAGTCTAAGTACTATTGCTTTTCCACTGATGGAGAGACAGACTGAGTCTCCACCCTCTTTGAAGACAGTTCTTCACTTGTCCCTGGTTTCCATTAAAAAAAAAAGGGATCCAGGGCCTTTCCTCTCTCCTGGTCTCCAGGAACGGCTGGATGGCCGAACGTCCAGCAGATGGTGGATCACTGATTCCATGAGGTCCCTCTTTGAGGGGTCCCTTGAGACAGGGCAGCACACAACGGCACTGGGGGGGGGAGGAAATAAACTCCAGAGAGAGATCTGACCATAAAGTTGTCAGGATCCAAGCGTCCATCGTGATCTATTCCCACCTTTGCCAGAAGATAAGGATCCTATGCTATTTGGCTGACATTCTGATAGCATCCTCTTCCGCTCATCACCCTTATGTATTTTCTTTCAAACCTTCTGTTGGGTTGGGGAGAATGAAGAAGGTGGCCGCCATTTTGAACCTTTTAGCATCTAGTATTAAGTTGGGCCTTTTTTTTCCCTTTGAGTCATGGACTAAGAAAACAACTGAATGAAAAACTGCTGGTGAGCTTCCACTGCTGCACCATAGAAAGTATCTTAACTTACTGCACCTCTGTATGGTTTGCCAATTGCACCGTGGCAGATAGGAAAGCGCTCCAGAGGATTAACGTCATTGCCCAGAAGATCATTGGTTGCCCTCTCCCCTCTTTGGAAGAGCTTTATAGTTCCCGCTGCCTTAAGAAAGTTCAAAACATTCTCAAAGATCCATCTCATCCTGGGCATCCTTTGTTTGAACTATGACCATCTGGCAGTCTACACAGGATAATAAAAACAAGGACAAATAGGCTGAAAAACAGCTTCCACTCCAGGGCAGTAACTCTATTAAATTCTACTTTATAGTGCAATATTAATGCAATATCAGGGGTTTTCAATTCAATGTATAGAATGTGAAGGATGTGTGTTTGTGCTTATTTTCATAGTCATGATGTGCAGTGAAGATGGTATTTAATTTCACTAAAGGTGCAATGACAATAAACTAAACTAAACTAAACTAACATTGCGAATTTTGTGTCACTGTTTCAGTGCAAACTTTCCAACGTCAGCAAAAAGAAAGAGAAAGCAGGAAGGGAGAAGTATCTAATTTGAGCTGACTCTATACCGGTTGCAGTGCAACCAATTTTTTTAAATGAACTCCCTTCACTAATTTTCTGTGTTTGCTGGCAACCCTCTGCCAGCTAAGGCCTTCCCTGCGTCTCTCTTTCCTTTCTTAAGCCCGTAGCTCAACTCTGCTTTCAAATAATAAAAGGTATAATTAGGACAGCAAAATCCTGTTGCTCACCTAGTCACAACATTTCAAACTGTTTTCTGTTTCCCCGGCACTTCCTTTGGAGGTGCCCAAGCCAAAAAGTGATTGAGGGAAACATTAAGAGATCAAATTCTGCAACCATTATAAAAATGTGCCTCTAGTTGCTTAGATCCACCATCCAAGCCCGCAAACACAAAATAATTTGGAATGTTGCATTCGGAAAGTTGGCATGTTGTTTGGTTGGGGGGGGGGGGAAGGCCACAAATGCATTTTGAATAGACTGTTATATTTAAAACAACACACAAAAATAAAATAATTAGGCCATTTGCAACTCTGCCAGCCTGAAGAAATTGATTCCAAAAAAGGAGAGATTGCATTGCACATCATCTGGCAAAGATTTTGGCAATGGGTGGCTCAGAATGAGTGAGTATAGGGAATTTAAACCCTGCATTCTTTTCACTTATGCCAACTTTAAATTTGAAGGAAGATAAGTTATGCACAAAATAATAAACTACCTTTGGGTATATCTTCTTTTATAAGTCATTTGGGGCAAAGAAGTGATGTCGACTTGGCCACGCCCATCCAGTCACATGACCACCCAGCCACATGACCACCCAGTTACACCCATCAAGCCATGCCCACAGAACCAGTAGTAAAAATTTTTGAATCCCACCACCAAAGATAACGTTCCATTGCTGTGACTTCAACATCCCAATCTCCTTTCATTGATTCCTGGCTGCATCCGGGCCTCCTGCAATCTAGGCTCTAATCAGTACAAACTCAATGGTTGAAAAGGGAATTACAGGCCGTTCGTTGACTTATGCCCACCATCGAGAACAGAATTCCCATTGTGAAACAAGACAGCTGTTAAGGGAGGCCCTTGATTTTGCCACCATTTTTGCACGGTTGTTAAACGAATGACTGCAGTTGTTAAGGGAGCCATGTGGTCATTAAGCAGATCTGGATTTCCCCCACTGACTTTGCTTCCTCAAGGGTCACAAAGGACAATCACAGGACCCCAGATGCTGCAGCTGTCATAAACATTTGAATTTGCCAACTTGCCAAGGCCTTGAATTTTGATCACATGACTGGGAGGATGTTGTGAGGGCTGTAAGCATATTTGTTTATTTGTTTATTCATTCATTCATTCATTTATTTATTTATTTATTCATTCATTCATTCATTCATTCATTCATTCATTCATTCATTCATTCACTCATTCATTCATTCATTCATTCATTCATTCATTCATTCATTTATTTCTTTAGCCAAGATTTTGCTTTCTGCATGGAGATCACTCATCCTATGAAACAATTTCATAGGCGCTGCTACCTACAGGGCATAGAGGTCAATGTTTTTTCAACCTTGGCAACTGGCTAGGGAATTCTGGGAGTTGAAGTCCACAAATTGCCAAACTTGGACACCCCTGCTTTGATTATTTATTGCCTTTTTGTCTTCTGGAGCATGAGTCAGAAGTCACAATGAGTTGTTGTTGTTGTTTTTTTATCTCCCTCTGCACATTTTTTCACTTTTTAAATTTTGTTTTGTATTTGTCTTTTTTTAAAAAAATCATTTTTTTTTTTTTTTAGAAAGAACCACATTTGGCCTCCTATGATTCTGCCGGCATCCTCGCTAGGGCTGTTCTCTTCCCTCTGTCCAGAAATGCCATTTCATCTCTGGCTAATCATCCCCCAAACATACCAGCACCATCTCCCCTTTGTCTCGGGCAGCAAAATGTTTTGGACCAGCTCTGATACTGTCCTGGAGAAAGGAGAGAGAGAGGAGGGGGGAGGGAGGGAGGGAGAGAGAGAGAGAGAGAGGGAGGGAGGGAGAGCATCTGTTTCCTGTTGCCTACATTGTTATCTCAGGCAGACATTGTGTCTGTGATTGCACCCCTGTTGCACAAGCCTTCTTTTTCGGCAGCCTTCCTTTATCTACTCTGTTCATCACAATCAATATGGCCATTCTGCTTGTGCAACAAAACCAGGAAGAACAACAACAATAACAACAACAAATCTTGTATAAAGACACCCACAAATTGTGCAAAAGATGGTTATGGCTGAAACGGCTCCTCTATTCTTTAATCTCCTTTGTCCAGTTGCCATTAAGCTTTTTCTACAAAAGGATGAGTCAATCCTGCTAGACAATCAAGGAGCGGGAGAAAAAAAAAATAAGTAGGCAGAGTATAAACTTGGTTGAGGACAGAAGGTCTGATTTAGATAAACCATTAAATTCAAGTTAACTGAACACAATTGCTAGGTTTGCATCCATGCAAAAGCCCAACCAAACAATGTCTTAAGATGTAAAACCACACCTAGAGTACTGCATCCAGTTTTGGTCACCACACTAGAAAAAGATGTTGAGACTCTAGTAAAAGTGCAGAGAAGAGCAACCAGGATGATTAGGGGACTGGAGACTAAAACATACAATGAACAATTGCAGGAACTGGGTTGGCTAGTCTAGTGAAGAGAAGGACCAGGGGAGACATGATAGCAGTCTTCCAATATTTGAGAGGCTGCCACAGAAAGGAAGGGGTCAAGCTATTTTCCAAGGCACTCGAAGGCCAGACAAAGAATAATGGATGGAAACTGATGAAGGAGAGATTCAACCTATTGAAATTTTCTGGCAGAGAAATTTTCTGGCAGTGAGAGCAATCAATCCATGGAACAGAAGTTGCTTTCGGAAGTTGTGGGAGTTTCATCACTGGCAGCTTTCAAGAAGAGACTGGACAGCCATCTGTCAGAAATGGTGTCGGGTCTCTTGCTTGGGTGGGGGTTGGACGAGATGACCTACAAGATCCTTTCCAACTCTGCTAATCTGTAATTTGTAAAATGGAGGCCTGCAGGATGTCCAGGCTTGGCCAAGAAAATCAAGTTTGTTGTGAATCAATAAATGCTTAATAAAGATCATTAAGAGCTTGAAGTAAAGTGCAGGGTTCAGGCCCTGCACTTCTGATTGGCCGATAATAGTGACATAGGATTGGTCCATTCAGGAGAATCTGATTGGCTATTAATGAGCCTCTTCCATTGGGTAATGGAGCTAGCGCTCCCTGTGTTTCATTGGTTAAATAAATTAAGAGTTGCCGATATAAAGGGGCCCATCGTGGCGATCGGGCTGAGCTGTTTTCACATGTAAATAAAGAGTTGAAGTTCACTGTTCACTGGCTCGTCTCCGTCCTTGCACCCATGCTCAGAACATAACACTGGCGATGAGGATGGGATATGGAGACATCAGAGCTTGCTGAACAAGAAGAACCATAACCGAGCACATGGCTGAACGCACCAACGGCGGAACCATGTCTGGCAGCGTCATACCACCCGCTCCATTCGACCCGGCACAAGAAGACTGGGACTCATATATGGATCGCTTCCAGATGTTTCTGGAAACCAACAATTTAAAGGATGCCACTACCGGGAAGAAATGAGTGGTATTCCTAACTCATTGTGGGCCAACCGTATTCAAGATGGCCAAGGCACTAGCAAAACCAGCAGAAGTAAAGTCTATGGACTGGGACGTCCTCGAACCACTGCTAAGGGCTCACTACGCACTGACCGTGCCAACGCTCGTGAGAAGGCATGAATTCTATCAGAGAAGTCAGCAGAAGGGCGAAAGAGTTGCTGATTTCATCGCGGATCTCCAGAATCTGGGAGGCCTATGCGAGTTTACTGACTTAGAAGAAGCCCTAAGAGACTGAATCGTTCTGGGATTAGATGCACCAGGCACTCAGAGTAAATTAATGGCAAAGGGTGACATTACCCTTAAAGACGCCATAGCTGAAGCTACTGCAGCAGAAGCAACCAGGAAGTCGGCTGCCCAAATGCGCCGCACATACGCACCGGTTTGCCAACGAGCCTGTGACATTTCACCTCAGTCAGAGGGACAGCTAGAAATGGCCCACCACGAGGACCTTGGCTCGTCATCAGACAGCGATGAGGAAGAGGTCCATCGACTTCGGTCCGAATGGGACCAACGCCAGAAATCACAGTACCAATGCGCCAGGTGTGGAGCACGCCACCCCCGGTCTGAATGCAAATTCCTCGATGCGCTCTGCCATGTGTGCGGGAAAAGAGGCCATATTGGTCGGGTCTATAGAAGCAAGCCAGGACCCAGCCAGCCCTCAAGGGGGGCTAACTACAGCCAAGCGACGGGAAGTCGTCCCGTGAAGCTAGAACCCGTGAACCACCAATGGGACAACCACTCCTACAGAAACAAAACCTTAAACTACCCAACGAAGCGAGAAGAGGCTCACCAAATGATCACGATCGGTCACGCCTCATCTCTGGACGCCAAAAAGATCCAAGTGAAAGTGGCCATCGAAAACCAGCCCTGCCTGATGGAAGTCGATTCAGGATCGTCCCTCCTGGAAAACCCTCAAGCAGCTCATCCCCACTATCCGTAGGCAAGACCTCCGGTTCCAAAGGCTCATACTTAAGGACTATCAAGGAAATCGAATTCCGATTGTTGGATCCAGCTGAGTACGGGTATCGTTTAAGAACCGTACAGCATTTCTACCCCTGACTGTAATCGACAAGGATCGGCCTAGTTTGTTAGGCCTCAATGGTTCACTCCACTTGGAATTGAAGTGGCTGGCATTCACCGAACCTACAGCAGCGATTGGGAAGAAGACCTCGTCCACGAATTCCAGGACGTCTTCGCGGAAAAATTAGGCGAGTACAAGGGGACCCTGATATTGTTTAACCTCAATCCCGAAATAGCTCCCATCTGCCTTAAGCCTCGTTGAGTTCCCTTTGCCCTTAAACCAAAGATTGACGAGCAGCTTGATAAATTTATAGCTCAGGGAGTGCTAGAACCAACTGATCACTCTCCCTGGGAAACCCCAATCATAACGCCCATCAAGCCGGATGGATCAATAAGAATTTGTGGGGACTACCGAGCCACCCTGAACCACGCCCTTCAACAAAATGCTTACCCGGTACCGGTGGTACAACACCTCCTCCATTCCCTAGGGGGTGGAAAAGTCTTCACTAAACTAGACTTAGCCCAGGCATACCAACAGCTGCCTGTTGACAAAAAAACAGCAGAGGCCCAAACAATCGTTATACACAGAGGCGCGTTTAAATGTAACCAACTCCAGTTCGGAGTGAGCGTAGCCCCGTGAATCTTTCAAAGCTTAATGGAGAGGCTATAACAAGGGATAAAAGGTGTTGTTCCATATTTTGATGATGTGTTAATCGCAGCCCCAACCCAGAAAATATTAAAAGAACACCTGAGGTTGGTTCTCCAGAGATTTAAAGACTCCGGTCTCAAAGTTAAAAAGAACAAGTGTTATTTATGTATGGATTGCATAAAATTTTTGGGATATTTAATTGATAGTCAAGGCATTCATCCCACCGATAACAAACTCAGGGTGATCAAGAATGCCCCAAAACCCTGGAACAAGGCCAACCTCCAGGCTTTTCTGGGCCTTATCCATTTTTATAACGTTTTCCTGCCTCACAAAGCAACCATAGCTGAGCCCCTACATCGTTTATTGGACAAAAAAGCAACCTGGGTATGGGGATGTAGAGAAGAACAGGCGTTTCGACATGTAAAAGATTTATTGACTTCTGATGCTGTCCTGATGCAGTATAACAAGACTTTGCCTTTAACGATCACATGTGATGCATCCCCATTTGGAGTGGGCGCCATTCTAAGCCACGTTTTGCCAAACGGTAATGAAGCCCCTGTTGCTTATTTCTCAAAGACGTTATCAAAAACAGAACGCAACTACAGTAAACTTGACAAGGAGGCCCTTGCTATAGTATCCGCGGTTAAGAGATTTCATGAATATGTGTATGGCCGAGCATTTACCATAGTGACTGATCACAAACCTTTGCTGGGAATAACAGCGGGAGATAGACCAACACCGTATATATTATCTCCCAGAATGACCCGCTGGTCAGAATTTTTGGCGGCATACAATTACAAATTACAACATCGCTCAGGGAAGGCCATTCCCCACGCTGACGCATTGAGCCGTGCACCTCTTCCAGAGACTATTGATGACCCTGCTCCGACGGTCACAACGCTGCAGATCGAGACACTTCAAACGCCACCATTAATGGCCAGGGATATTGCGATGGAAATGAAACGCGACCCCATTTTAGCATGAGTCCTCAGTTGGGTCGAGCGGGGATGGCTGTTAGACCAAATATCTGACGACTATGCCCCAGTCAAAAATCAGCAAACGGAACTATTTTCTCAAAAGGGCTGCATTTTCTGGGGTGATAGAGTTGTCGTCCCAGAGCGGTTGCGACCAGCAATACTAAGGACCTTGCACAATGACCACCCCGGCATTGTGCGTATGAAAGCCCTCGCACGAAGCTACTCGTGGTGGCCGGGTATTGACAAGCAGATCGAGACATGGGTAAAAGCCTGTCGCAAATGCCAGGAAGTAAGCAACGCCCTGCCAAAAGCAACCCCAACTGAATGGGAAACGCCGAGGGATCATGGTCCCACATTCATCTGGACTTTGAGGGTCCTACTAAGGGACACACATTCTTACTGACGGTGGATGCCTACTCGAACTGGCTTGAAATCCATGAAATGAGGAACACAATGACCGAAGCAGTCATCAGGAAACTGGACAGACCCTTTGCAACACACGGATTACCAGACGTTCTGGTATCCGACAACGGGCCTCAATTTACCATGTTGTCCTTCGAACAGTACCTGGCAGACCACAGTATCCGACATGCGCTAACTTCACCAGTGCATCCTGCATCCAACGGAAGGGCTGAGCGCATGATACAATTCGTCAAGAAAACCTTGCATAAGATGGACTATGGTGACATAGAAGACAAGATTAACCGGATACTCCTTTTACAGCATATCACTCCGCACAGCGTCACCAATAAAACTCCCACCAAGTTATTAATGGGACAGAAGCTCCACTCCCACCTCGACCGCCTACATCCAGCATATGAACCTGAAAAGCCACACAATTCTAGTGGGAAATGTCGCAATTTCCAGGTAGGCGATTTAGTTTTCGCTAGGAACTTTTTAACCCGTTGTGGGTCGAGGCAACTATGGTACAAGTAATTGGCCCTAGATCGTACCGTGTAAAATGTCGTGACAATAGAATTTGGAAACTCCATATTGATCAGCTGCGTTCAAGGCTACAGTCGGGGATCTCCGAGCCCCCTGATTTCCAAACCGAAGGGGGAGGGGATTGCGAGAAGCTGAATTCGAAGCGGCAGAAAGTTTAAGTGGTAGTAATGACCGCTCAGAGGCAGCACGTGATGGAACTGGAATGGGGGTGGCCTCGCCTCAAAGAGATGCTGAAAGCAGTAGCGACGACTAAAATTCAAATGCGGAACGGGAGGCACCTTTTTCACCAGATAACATCCTACCCCAACAAGACTGTAGCCAAAATCCAGACTGGAGGACAACGAAAATCTAATAGACAATCAAAACAACCTGCCTACCTCAAAGACTACGTTACTGCACCCCTTAAATGGAACCCGGGGGGAAGGGGTGTTGTGAATCAATGAATGCTTAATAAAGATCATTAAGAGCTTGAAGTAAAGTGCAGGTTTCAGGCCCTGCACTTCTGATTGGCCGATAATAGCGACATCAGATTGGTCCATTCAGGAGAATCTGATTGGCTATTAATGAGCCTCTTGCATTGGTTAATGGAGCTAGCTCTCCCTGTGTTTCATTGGTTAAATAAGTTAAGAGTTGCCTATATAAAGAGGCCCATCGTGGCCATTGGGCTGAGCAGTTTTCACATGCAAATAAAGAGTTGAAGTTCACTGTTCACTGGCTCGTCTCCATCCTTGCACCCATGCTCAGAACATAACAAAGTTGATGCCTGCAATGGTGTATTCAAAGCTCCCCCTGTTTTGTTTTGTTTTGTGCGTGCTGTGTAATCCCTGAATCACAAACTGCCTCACCTCATTTTAGCATAGTTAGGTTTGGTTCTTGGGAAGGAAGGTGAATTTTGGCCTGGCCCTACAAAATATTGGCATCAAAAGATGGAGGCTCATTCCGTTGCATGTTATCACAATGTATCTTTTTAGAAAGTAGGTGAAATCATAAATATATGCTGGATGCTGTTTCTATTTATATTTCTTGGGTTGAAGCTGTGTGAGCTTGCTTAAATTTCCAAGTGTGTAAATTGGCCAAGTGTGATTAGATACACAAGGAATTTGCCTTGGTGTATATGCTTTCAGTATACATAAAAGAAAAGATACATTCATCAAGAATCATAAGTAATCAAATCATACTAGGAAACAGTCAATATAAATCATAAGGATACAAGCATCAAAGTTACCATCATACAGTCACAAGTGGGAGGGGATGGGTGATAAGGAATGATGAGAAGATTAATAGTAATAGTAAATAGTTGGACAGTGTTGAGGGAATTATTTGTTTAGCAGAGTGATGGCGTTTGGGGAAAAACTGTCCTTGTGTCTAGTTGTTCTGATGTGCAGTGCTCTATAGTGCCGTTTTGAGGGAAGGAGTTGAAACAGTTTACGTCCAGTATGTGAGGGTTCTGTAAATATTTTCACAGACCTCTTTTTGACTCGTGCAGTATACAGGTCCTTGATGGAAGGCAGGTGGGTAGCAATTGTTTTTTCCGCAGTCCTAATTACTCTCTGAAGCCTGTGTCTGTCTTGTTGGGTTGCAGAACCAAACCAAATCTCCTTCTCCATCCTGAATCACTGCCTGTGTCCACACAACATGTTTAACTAGGGCAGTTTGAAAAGCTAGTGGCTTTTATCATGTTGTGGTGCCTGAGTTTCTATTTTTGTGCCTTCCCGTGTTCTAAAAACTCAGCCCACAAATATTGGATTCATTCATAGTCCGATGATGATAGGGCAAAACCAAAAGATGGTTTTGTCCAGAAAATGAGACAGTTTGTTTCAGTTGCACGAAGGAGCCCATAGAATAACTGAAAAGGCTACTAAGAAGGTGGCTGTACTTGCAAAAGCACATTTGGGGGATGAGATATTTATTGTACTTGCTTTTCATGGGAAAGTCTTCCAATATCTAAGGGGCTGCCCCAAAGAAGAAAGAGTCAACTTATTTTCCAAAGCACTTGAAGCAGTGGTGGGATTCAAAATATTTTACTACCGGTTCTGTGGGCATGGCTTGGTGGGCGTGATGTGACTGGGTGTGGCAGGGGAAGAATACTGCAAAATCCCCATTCCTTCCCCACCCCACTAACCTGCTTTCCAGCTCTGTTCTCTTGTGCAGGGCAACCAAAGAAGACCCAGCCGATCAGCTGGGATTCAGGAGGCAGAGAATAGTTGGGGGCAGGGCCAGTCAGAGGTGGGATTTGCCACTTCTCCAAACTGCTCAAAATTTCCTCTACTGGTTCTCCAGAACCTGTCAGAACTGGATGAATACCACCTCTGACTTGAAGGTAGAACAAGAAGCAATGGATGGATACTAATCAAGGAGAGATTCAGCCTAGAATTAAGGAGAAATTTCCTTGACAGTGAAAAGTGGCATCTTGTCTGAAATGGTATAAGGTCTCTCGCTTGAGCTGGGGGGTTGGACTAGAAGACCTCCAAGGTCCCTTCTGTTATTCTGTTAATCTGTAAGATTAAATTGTGGTCTCTCTGCCATCTTAATGCTCTGTATTTTGCTACACACAGTTGCTAGGTCTAAATGTTATCTGCAAAGCGGCAGCTACTGTATTATCTTTTTTCAAGGAGAGGCACAATGCAGTGTGAACACCCATACACATGCACAGTTGTTCAAACAGGATTTTCCATATGGCTTTACAACTTTCCATGTGGCTTTACAACTTTATCTTGGCTTCCCTGTGAATGAAAAGGCAAACCCAAATTAAAAACCTGCCAGCTATGTGTCTCGGCAGGCTGTCTGGGGCCACGCAAATGATGGCAGGGTCTCACCAGACTCTGTTTCTCAATCAAAGTCTTTTAGAAACACACTATGGTCTGTTTGTTTTTTTTCCCCCTACTCCCAAATGGCAAATAAAGCCATTCAGTATAAGATGACCTGTTCCAATGTCTGGATAAGACTCCATGCTTTCAAGCCCATGCAAGACTTGGAACCAACAGAGAAAAACTCCCATTGTCCAAGATCAGTAGCTGACAATCCATTTCTTCCTTCTGTGAAAAACCTGAATGTTGGGTCACCTTCAGCCAGAAAGAGAGAGAGAGAGAGAGAGAAAGAGGCTCCTGCAACAGTAAAGAAAAAAGCCCTGTGCTTTTATGCTAACTAAACCTTATCAAGCTGCTGCAGATTGGGGGAAATTGAAAAGAAAGAATTCAAGTTGAACTTGAATTAAGTTAGTCAAAGGACCATTTCTGTGCCAGGCTTGGTCGGGTTTTCAGATCACAGCCCAGCTTGGAGAAATTTCTGAAAGATATATGTATTTTTTCCACTGCAAAAGCTGAGTCAAAGGTTGCCCTTCTTTCAGTCTTAAAATGGAGACATTTTATGGAATTTTGTTTTTATACCTGATAACGGCTGCGAGACTTTTGTATGCTCAAAGATGGACTAAAAATACCCAGAAGAATGGAAAGTGTCGTGTCCGTCACAGGAAAGGAGACTCGGAGCCAGTGACTCGGTTTCAGCTCTTTATTTGGTCCCGAGATCGGCTCGGCTTTCAAGGGAAAAACAGCGGCTTTTATTCTCTGGCCGCGGCAGCCACGGCCAATGGCACCACTTTGAATCTCCTGCGATTAGTTTCCACCAATCGCGGGGAATTCGTTATGGGCCAATCAGTGCGGCTCGCTCAGCCAATGAGATCGCTGTGCGCTTTGGCCAATCACAGCACGGTGCTAGCAAGTATGCTAATGACTGTACAGAACACCCCTCCCCTCTTGGTATGGTCCTACGTAACGTAGTCCCGTAAGTAGGTAGGGCTTCGTACTTGCCTACTTGACCTGCGCAGGTTAGTTGTTGCTTGGCTCCCGGCTGGTTCGGTCGGGTTTGGTGTTGCTCTCTGCCTCGTTGATGGAACCGCCTGGAAGGCCTCGCCGGGCCTTTTGTCGCAGCTCCCTCCCAGTCTACCCAGGCTGGTTGAGCTGGGGTTGTTGCCACTCCCACCTCGTCTTTCTGGGCTGGTTGAGCTGGCCTGACTGCTTCTCCCTGGTGAGGCTTCGAGCTGGCTGCTTGCCGGTGAGTATAGCTGGTTTCTTTCTATTGGTTTTTGCTTCCCGGGGTATTCCCTCCCCTCTTTGTTTGTGTTATGGGGGCTGTCTCTGTCTGTTTGCGTGTCGGTTGTGTTTCCCATGGTTGTTCTTGATCTTATTTGATCGATGTGGCGTTTCCATGCTCGTCCGTCAGTTGTTTGCAGCTGGTACGAGTGGGGACCTGTCAGCTGGGTTATAGTTGCCAGTACCCAAAGTGGATCTCTGGTAAGGTTCTTTGCGTAGACTGCATCACCTGGGGAGAATGTTCGGTTTTTGCTTGAGGAGTTTGGGGGTTTTTCTGGGTTGTATGTGGGGTGCAGTCTGTCGAGTGGGGACCTTAATTTCCTCCCCATTAATAGTTCTGCCGGGCTTTTGTTGGTAGTCGTGTTCGGGGTTATGTGTTGTATAAAGAGCATTTTGTTTATTTTTTCTTGGATTTCCCCGTGTTCAATTTTTTGGATGGTTTTATTTGTGAATTGAACCATCCGTTCCGCCCTCCCATTCGCCGCCAGATGTGCCGGTGCTGTCAGTATGTGTCGTATGCCCCGTTCCGCTAGGAATTTTTCAAATTCCAGTGAGGTAAATTGGGGCCCGTTATCCGACACGATGACATCTGGGAGGCCGTGGGTTGCGAACAGCTTGCTGATTTCCTTGGTCACAGCCTCCGTGGTGGTGGTTTTCATGTTGCTTACCTCCAACCAGTTGGAGTAAGCATCTGCCGTGATAAGGAATATATGTTCTTTCATGGGCCCGGCAAAATCTATGTGAATCCATGGACCCCTGGGGGTTTCCCATTCCAGGATTGGTGCTGCGGGAGGGCTCGGTCTGGTTTCTTGGCAACATTTGCATGTTGCCACCCAAGTCTCGATTTATCCATCCAAGTCTGCTTGTCCATCCCTGGCCACCAGGCATAACTCCTGGCCAGGGCTTTTGTTCTATCTATGCCCGGGTGCCCCTCGTGTAACAACTCCAATACCTTCCCTTGTAACTTTTCTGGAATAACAACCCTATCCCCCCAAAGTACACAACCTTTTTGTAATGAGAGTTCTGTTTGCAGGTTCCGGAATGTCCTGAATGATTTGTCGTCATCCTTTTCCGGCCACCCCTTTTCTACCCAATGTAACACCCGCCCCAGATGTTTGTCTTTATTTGTCTCGCGGGCAATGTCTGACACAGTTATGGGTAGATCAGGCAGAGTGTCTATGCTGAGGGTGGCTGTCGTGGGTGCTGAGTCGGTGTCTAAGTCAGGTAACAGCGTGCGGCTCAGGGCGTCTGCGTGGGTGATTGTCTTCCCCGGTCGGTGTGTGAGCCGGTAGCTGTAGGCGGCAAAGAATTCGGACCACCTTGTCATTCTAGGAGATAGAATGTTCGGGGTGGCCCTGTTCCCTGCCAGGATTCCCAACAGTGGTTTGTGGTCGGTGATGATGGTGAACGTGTGGCCGTAGAGGTACTCGTGGAACCTCTTCACTACGGCGACTATAGCCAGGGCCTCTTTGTCCAGTTGACTGTAATTTCTCTCCGGTTTGGTGAGTGTCCTCAAAAAGAAGGCAATGGGTGCTTCTTTTCCATCGGGGAGCATGTGGCTAAGGACGCCGCCGACACCGAAAGGTGAGGCGTCGCATGTGATGGCAAGTGGTAGGGTCTCATTGTATTGGATTAGGACGGCATCCCAGGTGAGCAGGTCCTTGGTTTTGCTGAAGGCGGCTTCTTCACGTTTCCCCCAAGTCCATGTGGCTGCCTTGACCAAAAGCCTGTGCAAAGGATCTGCTGCGGTCGCCTTTTGGGGCAGGAAAACATTATAAAAATTAAGCAGTCCTAGAAATGCCTGCAGTTCCATTTTATTCCATGGTGTTGGGGCTTCTTTAATGGTTCTGATTTTTTCCATGTTTGGGTGGATGCCGTGCCGGTCTAGGAGGTATCCTAGGAACTCGACCCGCTCTGTGTACAGCTGGCATTTCTCTTTTTTCACCTTTAGCCCGGCCTCTTTGAATTTGGTTAGTACCTCCCTTAGATGACTCTCTAGTTCTTGTTGGTTGACCGCTGACACCAGTACGTCATTGAAGTAGGGCACCACCCCCTTAAATCCTTGCAAGGCCACGAGGCTCTGGAAAATTCCCGGAGCCACGCTGACTCCAAACTGGAGTCTGTTACAGCAAAATGCTCCCTGGTGGGTGACTATGGTCTGTGCCTCGGCAGTTTCTGCGTCGACCGGCAACTGTTGATAGGCTTGCGCCAGGTTGAGCTTTGCAAAGACCTTGCCTCCCCCCAGTGAGTGTAGAAGGTGCTGCACTACTGGGACAGGGTAGGCGCTTTGTTGTAAGGCGCAATTTAGGGTGGCCTTATAGTCCCCGCAGATTCTCACTGACCCATCGGGCTTGACTGGGGTGACTATGGGGATCTCCCACTGGGCATGATCGATTGGTTGTAGGACCCCTTGTTTGATGAGCTTGTCAATTTGCTCGTCGATTTTGGGCCGGAGTGCAAAAGGTACCCGCCGTGGTTTTAGGGGTATTGGGGGAATGCTGGGGTCTAGGCTGAAGGAAATATCGGGCGACCCAGTTTGGATTGAAGCAACGATAATACGCGAGACTGGGCCCAGATCCTATATTGTAAAATGTATTGATGAGAGACTATGGAAAAGACATATTGACCAATTACAGTCACGACTTATAACTGCTAGCCAACACCTTCCCAACGACCAAACTGAGGGGGGGGGAGGAAGAGAAGATGACGATATGCCAGGAAACCTGTTCCAGGAAAGCGATGAATCAAGTGAAACCCAGGAAATGGAGCAGGAAGAAGAATCGTACGCTCCAAGGGAAATCACACAGAACAAGAAGCTGAGCCACTACAAAACAACACCCTACCTCAACGGGACTGCACGTAGCCAGTCCAAAGAAAATCTGACAGACCCAAGAGACAACCGTCCTATTTAAAGGACTACATAGTCACAAACTAATTGTGAAGCCAGGGGGAAGGGGTGTTATGTATGTAAATAGTTGAATAAAGGCAAGCTTGGGGTAAAGTGCAGGGTTCTGGCCCTGCACTTCTGATTGGGTGTTAAGCGGCTAGATCGGATTGGTCGGGTTCTGAGAATCTGATTGGCCCTTAATGAAGGACTCTTATTGGTACTGGAGCTAGCATTTCACAAGCTCCTATTGGTTATTAACATTAGCATTACCTATAAAAGTAGAGTTGTTGTTACACAAGTTAGAAGTCACTATGCAATAAAGAGTTGAAAGTTCACCAACTAAGACTGTCTCCATTCATTCTACCCATGCCTGAATCTATGACAGGAACCTAGGGGGGAGGGGTGTTATGGACTAAGCCAACGCTTCAGTAACAACCCTAATAGCTTTACTTTAACAGCAGGCTCGTAATCCTGCACTTCTCATTGGCCCACAAACAGTGAGTCTTGATTGGTCATTTCTGGCCAATCTGATTAGCTGACAGCAGATCTCTCTGATTGGACGCTTGTTAGAGCTGTAAACTCAAATCATTGGTTGTTTTGACAGCAGCCAGCTCTATAAAAGAGCTGCTGCTGCCCAAGTATTTTGCTCTGTTCTGAAGTCACGAATAAAGAGTTGAAGTCACAGTTCGATGTCTCGTCTCTGTTCCTTGTGCCCATGCTCAGGACATAACACCAACACTGATATTGACAGGGGAAGCCACTGGTACATAAACAGAGAGCAAACCCCACTCCTACCAGCACTGATGATGTTACCTAGTTGGGTAATGAAATGTCTGCAAGAAAGCAACCAAGCTCAGAGAGCACCAAGGATCCCACAGTTCAACCTGAGCTACAAATATTCTCTTCAATTAGTTAGCTTGATATTCCCTTTTTAAATGTGGGAAATCAATTTCCCCTCAGAATCAGCCAAGTAATTAGGTTCTTTTGCCACATATTATTTGTGTCAGCTGATTTATAGTTTAATTGCTTGTGAATACTAATGTTCTGTTTTCTAAGGAATGGATTCCAACATTTGATTCATCACTACTTTCAGAAAAGGCCTCCAGTGGCCAACACAACTCTCACTGATTTGTATGTGTTGGAGTTGCTGCATCACAACGTTTTCCTTTTAAACAAATTTGCCTCAAATCTGCACTTAAATTTTCCTTCCCTCAAATATACAGGCCATCCTTGACTTACAACCACAATTGAGGCTGCGAAGTGAGACAAGTGTTATGTGTCTCCCCCCCCATTTTATGACCTTTCTTGCCATAGTTGTTAAGTGAATCTCCGTGGTTGCTCAGTTAGTAACATGGTTGCTAAGTAAATTTAACTTCCCCATTGACTTTGCTTGTCAGAAGGTCGCAAAAGGTGATCACGTGACTATTTAAACTGTCATAAATATGAGGTAATTGCCAAGTGTTCAAATTTTGATCACGTGGCCATGGAGATCATGGCGTCCAGGGCCGAGGCGTGACCTATAGTGATAGTATGGTGAGCCTCTTCTTTCTGCAATGCTTGATATCTGTAGGAGTGGTTTGCTGGGTCTCGCCTTACAGGACGGTTTCCTGCCGATTGGTGAAAGTTGGTTCCCTTTGAGGCCGGGCTTGGTCCCGGTAAACTGCGACAGACTCGACTGATGTGGCCTCGTTTCCCGCACTGGTGGCAGAGTGCGTCGCGGAATTTGCAGTCTGCCCTGGGATGGTTTGCCCTGCAGCCAGCGCAAGGGCGTGAGGTTTTGGGACGAGGGTCCCGGTTGGAACGCAGTCGATGGACCCCTTCTTCGTCGCTGTCTGACGACGAAGAGAGGTCCTCATAGTGCGTTGTTGCCAACTGCCCTTCTGAGCTGGGTGAGATGTTGCCTGTCGGTGGGTTTGTGGGGTTCCGGCTTCGCCGTAGCTGCGCCACTGACTTTTTTGTTGCCTCAGCGGCGGTGGCTTCGGTGATGGCGTCAACAAGGCTGATGTCGCCCTTCGCCATTATCTTGCTCTGCATGTTTGGTGCATCTAATCCCAGAATTAGGCGGTCTCTCAATGCTTCATCTAAGTCTGCGAACCCGCAGAGGCCTCCCAAGTGCCGGAGGTCTGCCACAAAGTCAGCCACACTCTCTCCTTTTCGTTGGCTTCGTTGATAGAACTCATGGCGTCTCACGAGTGTGGGTACGGTTGGTGCGTAATGGTCTCTCAGGAGAGGTTCGAGGTCGTCCCAGCTTATTGCTTTCACTTCTCGAGGCTTTGCAAGGGCTTTAGCCATTTTAAAGAAAGCCGGGCCGCAGTACGTCAGGAACAGTGCTCGCTTCTTGGCTGGTGTGGTGTCCTTCAAGTTATTCGTTTCAAGGAACATCTGAAAGCGATCCATGTAGGATTCCCAATCCTCTTGGGATGGATCGTACGGAGCGGGTGGAACGATGCCGTCGGACAAGGCTTCCGTTGGTAGCGCCGTTTTTTACACGTGCTCTGTTTTTTCTTCCAAGTTCCTTAAGATCAGATGTCTCCAAATCCCACCCTCGTCGCCAGTGTTATAGATTCAGGCATGGGTAGAATGAATGGAGACAGTCTTAGTTGGTGAACTTTCAACTCTTTATTGCATAGTGACTTCTAACTTGTATAACAACAACTCTACTTATATAGGTAATGCTAATGTTAATAACCAATAGGAGCTTGTGAAATGCTAGCTCCAGTACCAATAAGAGTCCTTCGTTAAGGGCCAATCAGATTCTCAGAACCCGACCAATCCGATCTAGCCGCTTAACACCCAATCAGAAGTGCAGGGCCAGAACCCTGCACTTTACCCCAAGCTTGCCTTTATTTAACTATTTACATACATAACAGTTCCGTCTGAGGGGTGGGGTGACGTATTCTCATAAATAGGCAGGTCGCTTCACCTGTCTGCTTGATTTGCGCTATTATACCGGTTTCTGTCCTGGCTCTGGTTCCGGTGGGCTGCTTGCTGAGCTGGGTGGCAAAAACGGTCCCGCTGTTTCGTTGAATGGCTCTGTTAAGTCATCTGTTAAGTCATCTGTTATTTCTTTTTCGGCCCCCTTGATGTCCCTTCCCCCCCCCCCAGTTTGAGATTCAGGGGATGAGATGGGAGTAGGTGCTAGCCTGGATTGAAGCTGGTCTATGTGGCGCTTCCACATTTTGCCATCTGCAGTTTGTTGACGATAGGATCGGGGTCCTGTAAGTTGTGTTATGATAGCGGGGACCCACAATGGGTCACCGGAGAAGTTTTTTGCAAAAACAAGGTCGCCTGCCTGGAATGATCGACATTTGCTGCTGGATCCCAGGGGTTGTTCAGGTGTGTAAGTAGGGTGGAAGCGATTGAGATGTGAGCGAAGTTTTTGGCCCATCAGGAGTTCAGCTGGGGTTCTGTTTGTGGTGCTGCTTGGATTAATATGTTGGAGGAGAAGCATCCGGATTATCTTGTCGTCAATGTCACCCTGACCTATTTTATGTAAGGTCTTCTTTACAAATTGAGCCATTCGCTCAGCCCTACTGTTGGCCGCAGGGTGAGCTGGCGATGTTAAGGCATGGCGGATGCCCCGGTCTGCTAGGTACTGTTCGAATGCCAGGGCAATGAATTGAGGGCCATTATCGGAGATCAGGAAATCCGGCAATCCGTGGGTACCGAATAGCTTATTCAGTTTTTTAATGACCACCTCCATGGTGGTGCTTTTCATTTTGTGGACCTTGAGCCAGTTAGAATAGGCATCCACAGTTAGAAAGAAAGTGCGTTCTCTTGTGGGTCCCACAAATTCAATGTGGATACGGGACTAGGGACCTTGAGGTGTTTCCCACTGAGTTGGGGGTGTTTTTGGAGGAGCAGAGCGAGTCTCCTGGCAATTGCTGCACATCGCCACCCAGGCCTCAATCTGCTTGTCTAAACCTGGCAACCATGCGTAACTCGTTGCCAATGGCTTCATCCGCACGATGCCTGGATGTCCATCGTGCAACATTTTAAAAACTTTATGTTGCAATTTCTCCGGGATGACGACTCTCCCCACAAGATGCAGCCCTTTTGAGAGAAAAGTTCTGTTTGTTGATTCCTGAACAGCCTGAAATTGTCATTGGGTTCGCTGTTCGGCCCTCGTTCCACCCAGCTGAGGACTTGTGCCAAAGAAGGGTCCTTTTTTGTTTCTGAGGCGATGTCTCGAGCGGTCAGCGACGGTGATTTAAGAGTTTCGATTTGCAATATGGCTAGGGTTGGAGCTGGGTCATCTATGACGTCTGGTAGTGGAGAGCGCCTCAAAGCATCAGCGTGGGGAATGGCTTTCCCCGGGCGGTGTTGCAGTTGGTAATCGTATGTGGCTAAAAACTCCGATCAACGTGTCATTCTTGGTGATAAGATGTGGGGAGTTGGTTTGTTTCCCGCTAAAATGCCAAGTAGCGGCTTGTGGTCTGTAATTATGGCAAAGGGTCTCCCATAAACATACTCATGGAAACGTTTAATTGCGGACACAATGGCGAGAGCCTCTTCATCAAGTTAGCTGTAGTTCCTTTCAGTTTTGGACAAAAAGAACGGAATAGGTGCCTCATTACCATTTGGTAGGATGTGGCTTAAAATGGCTCCCACTCCAAATGGTGAGGCGTCACAGGTAACCATTAAGGGTAGAGTCTCATTGTATTGTATCAATACAGCATCAGAAGTTAAGAGGTTTTTTACTTGTTGAAATGCTCATTCTTCACGCCGTTCCCAGATCCAGGAAGCCTTTTTGTCGAGAAGTCTATGTAGGGGCTCAACTATGGTCGCCTTCTGGGGCAAGAAGATGTTATAAAAGTTAATGAGTCCCAGGAAGGCTTGGAGGTCTGTCTTATTTCTAGGTCTTGGGGCATTTTTGATTGCAGCTAGTTTTTTTTTTGGTGGGGTGGATTCCCCGTCTGTCGAGAAGGTATCCCAGGAACTCCACTCTCTCCGTACAAAGTTGACACTTGTCGCTTTTTACCTTCAGGCCAGCATCTTTAAATTTTTGAAGAACACTTCTGAGTTGTTGTCCAAATAACTCTTTAGTAGGGGCAGCTATTAAGACGTCGTCAAAATAAGGCACGACACCTTTTATGCCTTGTAATAGTCTCTCCATCAAACTTTGGAAAATGCCCGGCACCATGCTTACTCCGAATTGGAGCCTATTGCACTTGAAGGCACCTCTATGTGTAACTATTGTCTGGGCTTCTGCAGTCATCGCATCTATGGGTACCTGTTGATACGCCTGAGCTAAGTCCAATTTCGCAAATATTTTTCCGCCACCCAGGGAATGAAGAAGGTGTTGGACCATTGGTACTGGGTAAGCGCTCTGCTGAAGCGCGTGATTTAGGGTGGCCCGGTAATCCCCACAAATTCTTAACGAGCCATCTGGCTTTATGGGTGTTACTATTGGAGTTTCCCATCAGGCATGGTCAATCGGTCCCAACACACCCTGGGCTATTAATTTGTCTAGTTGCTCATCGATCTTTGGCTTGAGGGCAAAGGGCACCCGATGAGGCTTAAGGCAAATGGGAGTCACATCGGGACTGAGATTAAACGATATAGGGGTCCCCTTGTACTTCCCTAACATTCCTGTGAACACGTCCTGGAATTCGTGGATGAGGGCCTCTTCCCAGTCATCGCTTCCGGTTTGGTGTATGCCAGCTAGTTCAATTCCAAGTGGGGCGAACCACTGTAACCCTAACAAACTGGGCCGGTCACGATCGATGACAGTCAGGGGAAGCGTCGCGGTGCGGTCCTTGAGGGATACTTGGATGTGGCTGGAACCAACAACCGGAATTCTGTTCCCCTGGTAGTCTTTTAGGATGATTTTTTGAGTGCTGAGGTCCTGGCGACAGATGGCAGGGATCAGCTGTTTGAGGGTTTTCCAGGAGATCATCGATAGGGATGACCCCGAATCAACTTCCATCACGCACGGTCGATTCTCAGTAGTGACCTTTACGCGTGTCTTTCTTGCATCTAGTGATGAAGCGTGGCCAATAGTGATAGTTTGGTGAGCCTCTTCTCGTCTCGTTGAAGAATCAGGTGCTCGATTTCTGTAGTTGTGGTTGTTCCATTGGTGGTTCAGGCAGTCCCGATTTCCAGGTGGTTTGCCTGTCTCCTGATGGAGGTTATTCTCTCTCCAGTTTGGACTGGGCTCTCGCTTGCTTCTGCAGACCTTTGCTATGTGGCCTCTTTTCCCACAGGAACGGCAGAGTGCATCAAGGAATTTGCAATCTGATCGCGGGTGGTTTGCCCCGCAACCAGCACATTGGCGTGGAAGTCTCTGCTTCCTTTGCTCTCGTTCCGAGCAGAGCCGGTTGACCTCCTCTTCCTCACTGTCTGAGGATGACTTGAGGTCTTCATGATGGGCGGTAATAGTGTGCCTCTCAGAGGAAGGCAGACTATTGCTAGCGAGTTGGCAGTGCGGTGCATTCGCTCGGCGCATTCGAGCGGTTGACTTCCTGGTTGCTTTTGCGGCAGTAGCATCGGCGATGACATCTGCAAGGCTGATGTCTCCTTTTGCCATGATCTTGCTCTGTAACGTGTGATCATCTAATCCCAGAACTATTCGGTCTCTCATGGCTTCCTTGAGGTTTGCAAAACCACAGAGTCCTCCCAGGTTCCAGAGGTCAGATACGAAGTCCCCAACGCTCTCGTTCTTCCGTTGGTCCCTCTGGTAAAACTCGTGTCTTCATATCAGTGTAGGTACTGCGGGTGCGTAATGGGCCTGGAGGATTGGCACGAGGTTATCCCAATCCATGGTCTTCACTTCCGCCGTTTTTGCCAGTGCTTTAGCCATTTTAAAAACGGCGGGGCCGCAGTGGGTCAGGAACACCGCTCGTTTCTTGCCAGGCATAGCATCTTTCAGATTGTTGGTCTCCAGGAACATCTGGAAATGGTCTATATACAAGTCCCAGTCTTCATTTGCTGGGTCAAATAGAGCGGGTGGTATGGCGCCGCTGGTCATTCTGCCGTTTGTTGAGTGCGCTCCCAGCCACATGCTCTGTCTTGTTCGATGAGTATTTAGTCAGCTCTATCGTCTCCGCATCCCACCTTCGTCACCAGTGTTAAGTCCTGAGCATGGGTGCAAGGAACGGGGACGAGACATCGAACTGTGACTTCAACTCTTTATTCGTGACTTCAGAACAGAGCAAAATACTTGGGCAGCAGCAGCTCTTTTATCGAGCTGACTGCTGTCAAAACAACCAATGATTTGAGTTTACCGCTCTAACAAGCGTCCAATCAGAGAGATCCGCTGTCAGCCAATCAGATTGGCCAGAAACGACCAATCACGACTCGCTGTTCGCAGGCCAATGAGAAGTGCAGGATTACGAGCCTGCTGTTAAAGTAAAGCTATTAGGGTTGTTACTGAAGCATTGGCTTAGTCCATAACAGTTGGCAGGAGTGTTCTTGGCATTTCCTTGATGAGAGTGTTGTTTGCCATTTGATTGTTTGTCTGAGTTGATAGTTCCTGGATTGGGATATTGTTGACTTGCTTGAACTGATCCCTGAAGTTTTGCAATTGGACACATAATGAGTAAACTCACCTCATTTTCTGCACTGTTGACACCAAACACATACCCTGTCAAAACCAAAAGAGCAAAGGACAATTATTCACCTATGAGACAAGGTAACTCAGCAGGCTTAAATTAAACAAGAATGCCCAGGAAACCATAATTGCAATGGTGAACTGGCAATGGTGACTGAATGCTCCAACATTGGAAGTTTTCAAGAAGAGATTGAACAACTATTTGTATGAAATGATATAGAGTTTCCTGCACAAGCAGGAGGTTGGACTAGAAGACCTCCAAGGTCCCTTCCAACTCCAGACTCCATCGCATCGATCATTCGCCTGCTGCTACCATACTGCCATCTCTCTTCCTTCCTTCTCTTGTCACCTCCTCGTGCCTCCAAGTCTGCCCTCGGGCCGGCTTCTTTCACTTTGAACTTCGAGCTCGCTTCCTTGTCCAGCTGGGAACTGCAACCTTCCAAGCTGTCTCTGAGAGTTTCCTCTCACTCTGCTGGTCCCCCTCAGACCAAGCAATGCCTCGATCGACAGCCCAAAGTGAAAAACTCGGTACAGGGAATAGAACAAAGTTCCCCTGCACCGCCATGACATGACATCACCAGAAGGTCTATTCTATTCTATTCTATTCTATTCTATTCTATTCTATTCTATTCTATTCTATTCTATTTTATTCATATTCTATTCTACTCTATTCTATTTCTATTCCTGTTCCTGTTCCTGTTCCTGTTCCTGTTCCTGTTCCTGTTCCTGTTCCTGTTCCTATTCCTATTCCTATTCTATTCTATTCTTAATTCTAATGCTAATTCTGAAACTGCAATTCTTTGTTAAATTAGTGGGCAGGACAACCGAGTTTCTGAATTTCTCCCACACTTTCTCAATAACTCTCCTTTTACTTGTCCCAAAAGTGCTTTTTCGAGAGGCAACTGGACTTTTTTTGTTTTTCTCTGAAGATGTTTTGCTTCACATCCCAGAAGATTCTTCAAAGAAAGTCCAGTTGTGGCCTCTTGAAAAAGCACCTTTGGGACAACCATGACTTGGATGACTGAGAATCTCCATAGAAATTCTCATTTTTTTGTGGCAGTAGTAATGCTTCCCATGAATGGAGGCCTTTGAACTCTGGTGCTGGAGAAGACTCCCTGGGAGTCCCTTGGACTGCAAGGTGATCAAACCGGTCAGTCCTAGAGATCAACCCTGACTGCTCTTTAGAAGGCCAGATCCTGAAGATGAAATTCAAATACTTTGGCCACTTAATGAGAAAGAAAGGACTCACTGGAGAAGAGCCTAATGCTGGGAACGATTGAGGGCAAAAGAAGAAGAAGGGGACGACAGAGAATGAGGTGGTTGGATGGAGTCACTGAAGCAGTTGGTGTGAGTTTAAATGGACTCCAGAAGATAGTAGAGGACAGGAAAGCCTAGGGGAATGTTGTCCATGGGGTCTCAATGGGTTGCACATGACTAACAACAAAATGCTACCCCAAAACATTGGAAAAGATTCAATTTAGGATCTCAGATCTTGCTTTGGGATTGAATGGGAGCATGGAAAACCCCAGAAGCTGCAGAGTGCTGGAAAGAGAATTGTATGACAGAAACAGTCAGTTAGAACTGAAGAAGCTTCTTGGATGAGAAGTGAAACACTTTCAAAGGAAAAAACCATCACCTGGATGATTGAGAATCTCCATAAACGTATCAACATTAAAAAAAAAAACACCAGATATTCTAAAAATATTCTTCTTTTTTTAAGGATGTTTGGAAAATTTGCATGGCTTGGGGAACTCTGGCAAAATATATTCCTGCTAAAATAAAAAGTTGCAAAGAAAAACATGTTAAAGTAGGAAAGCCAAGTCCTGCCCCATTTCTCTCTCTCTCTCTCTCTCTCTCCATCTCTCCATCTCAAGCAAACATGATTTACATTGATTTACATATCCTGAGGGAAGCTATAATTCATAGTTCTTAGAACAAGTTAGCTGGATTGAGTCAAGGTCTCCTTTTCTCCAAGCGCAGGGCTTCAAACAGCCTCCCAACCAAAAACTAAAGGTCACATCTGCTGCCCCGTCTCCACTTATCACATTCACTGGGGGTCTTTCTGCTGGATGGAGGAGAGCAGACTGATGCCCTCCTTTTAAGATGCCAAAAAATAAAAAAAAAAGACAAGTTGCTAATTATTTTCTGAACTGATGGCTGATTAATTAGCGCTTCATTTTCTTTCTATGATAGTGAATTAATGCAGGAAGCAGCGAGTCGATCTTCTAAACCAGAACCATAAACAAGGCAGAAGGCGGAGACCTCCTCAAGGCCAAAGCTGATGACTGAACAATGCTGCACGGATGTCCTTCACCAGCAGAATGTGAAGAATTCGTTAATTACATCCAATTCTCCCATCCACATCCAGAGGACTTTCAAGCCTTGATTCCCTCCTGTTCAATCTTGTTTGTAGTGCCAAATGAAGGTGGACATTTCTTTGTTCCCTGGCAGTCTCAACTCCTGACCAGAAAAAGCTCAAAGTAATCTTTTGTATTCTGGGCGGTGCCATAAATTCAAGGTTTGGCCCGAGGTGTAAATAGTCCACAGAGAAGGTCAGGGGAGCTTCTAAAACAGCTAAGCTGAATCCCTGTGCTTTGAAGATAGCGAATAGCAATTGTTGAGAGAAATATCTATCTGGTTCTGTTCTGTCCTCATCTATATACTCGAAATCCCCGCGCTTTGATTGGCCAAAGCGCGGGGCTTTCTAATTGGTCAGGCAAGCCGCGCCGATTGGCTCGTTAAGAATCTCCCGCGATTGGCTCGTTCAGAGCGCGGGAGATTCGAAGCGCTGCCATTGGCCGCGGCCGCCGCGGCGAAAGGAATAAAAGCCGCGGACTTTTTTCCTTTCACCGGTTCGGTTCCAATCCTTCTAATAAAGAGCATTGAATGAAATCACTTTCTCCTGGCGTCATTTTGCGGACACGACACTGGCGACGAAGGTGGGATCCAGACCCTGAACCGAACCCCATGTCCGACGGAAGCCAGACAAAGCACCGAGATGGCGAAAATCGCACCGCCCACCCCCTTCAACCCCGCCACCGAGGACTGGGAATCGTTCTCCGACCGTTTCCGCATGTACCTCGAGTGCACCGGCATGAAGGACGCCTCGGGCCCGCTAAAACGCGCCGTCTTCCTCACCCATTGCGGAACCGAAGTTTTCCAGATGGCCAATGCACTGGCCAAGCCCGCCGACGCAACCGCCATGGACTGGGACGTCCTTGAACCTATCCTTCGATGACATTACGCTCCTGAGGTCCCTATCCTGATCCGGCGCAACGAATTCTACCGGCGAGACCAGAGAGCGGGTGAGAAATTGAGCGACTTCGTCGCCGAGCTGCGGCGCCTAGGGGGGCTCTGCGAATTTGATAACCTAAACAACATCCTGAGAGACCGATTCGTGCTCGGTCTGTGGACCCCGCACTCCAGAGCCGGCTGATGGCTAAGGGCAACATCGGTTTAGCAGACGCTCTCACCGCAGCCGCAGCCGCAGAAGCAACCCGTACTTCCGCCGATAGCATGCGCAAACCTGACACAAAAGACCGCGGCGGAAACAACAACCCGACGAGGTCGACCAATCAAAAAACCGAAACAACTACACACCACGGCGATTTCCACTCTGCATCCAGCACGTCCGAAGACGAAGACATACATCGACTTCAGACGGGGTGCGACCAACGGAACCGGAGAGGGCGTGAGTCGAGGACCAACTGTGCCGGTTGCGGCGGTGACCACCCCAGGTCGGAATGCTGGTTTTTCGATTCCATCTGCCGGCATTGCGATAAAAAGGGGCACATCGCCCGGGTTTGCCACCAGAAGAAAAACCGCAGCCCAACTCGATGGGACCAGACCGACCGGAGAAGGGAAAGCTCACCGCCCCGGCCCAGAGATCGCCACTCGGACAGCCGATGGGACCGGATCGGACGATCCTCGCGAGGCGGCGACAACCGGCGGAGAGAGGAGACCCACCAGACGGTCACCATCGGCCACGCCATCACCAACGACGCCTGAAAAATACATGTCAAGGTTCACATCGAGGGCCAGCCGTGCAAAATGGAGGTAGACTCCGGATCTTACCTCTCTATGATTGCATGGCACGAGATAAAGCGGTTGGTGCCTACCCTCCAAAGGAGGAACGTAGACAGCCAAAGACTTATTGTAAAGGACTACCAGGGAAACCGCATCCCGGTAGTCGGCACCAAAAACTTTAACGTAACGTATAAGGGGCGCACCGAACAACTCCCCCTCACGATCGTCGACCGTGACCGCCCAAGTCTGCTGGGACTACAATGGTTCGCCCCGCTCGACATCACTCTCACGGGAGTCAACCACGTCGCCGATGACGGTTGGGAACAGCGACTAACCCAGGAGTTCCGAGAAATCTTCGACAGAAGCCTGGGCAAGTACCGGGGGGCCCTTATCTCGTTCGACCTAGACCCTAACATCCCCCCCAAACGACTGAAACCTAGACGGGTGCCATTCGCCCTAAAACCCAAAATAGACGAGCAAATTGATAAGCTCGTCAAACAAGGGGTATTGCAGCCCATAGACCATGCCCGGTGGGAGACCCCCATAGTCACCCCAATCAAGCCGGACGGGTCAGTGAGGATCTGTGGAGACTATAAGGCCACCCTAAATGGCGCGCTGCAACAAAGCGCCTACCCCGTCCCAATAGTGCAACACCTACTGCACTCACTTGGAGGGGGCAGGGTCTTCGCCAAGCTCGATCTCACCCAGGCATACCAGCAGTTGCCGGTCGACGAGCAAACGGCGGAAGCCCAGACCATCGTCACCCACCGGGGAGCTTTCAGGTGCAACCGACTCCAGTTCGGAGTCAGCGTGGCACCAGGTATATTTCAGAGCCTGATGGAGAGGTTGTTGCAAGGTATCAAGGGGGTGGTACCTTATTTCGATGACGTCCTAGTGTCGGCATCCAGCCAAGCCGAACTAGAAAGCCGACTAAGAGAGGTCCTAACTAAGTTTAAAGAAACGGGACTTAAAGTAAAAAGGGAGAAATGCCAACTGTGCACGGAACGAGTGGAATTCTTGGGCTACCTCCTAGACCGGCACGGCATTCACCCCACAAGTAAAAAAGTCAAGGCCATCAAAGAAGCCCCCACCCCTAAATCAAAGACTGAACTACAAGCATTCTTGGGGTTACTGAACTTTTACAATGTTTTCCTACCCCAAAAGGCAACGGCGGCGGAGCCTTTGCATAGGCTCCTGGACAAGGCGGCGACCTGGACTTGGGGGAAATGGGAGCAAGCCGCCTTCCAAAAAACCAAAGACCTCCTCACCTCCGACGCCGTCCTCATACAATTCAACGAGACCCTGCCTCTAGCCGTCACTTGCGACGCATCACCTTTCGGCGTCGGCGCCGTCCTCAGCCATACCCTACCTGACAGGAAAGAAGCACCCATCGCGTTCTTTTCGAGGACCCTCACCAAACCGGAGTGGAACTATAGCCAACTGAACAAAGAGGCCCTGGCTATAGTTGCTGCCATAAAACAGTTCCACGAATATCTCTACGGCTGGCCTTTCACCATTATAATGGACCACAAGCCGTTGCTGGGCATCCTTGCAGGAAACCGGGCCACCCCGAACATTCTGTCTCCCCGAATGACAAGGTGGTCCGAGTTCCTGGCGGCCTACAACTACGAACTCATACATAGACCGGGTAAGACGATCTCACATGCGGACGCATTGAGCCGCTCGCCGCTACCGGAATCCGACTCTGACCCTGCACCAACAACGACCACCCTCAGCATCGAGACCCTACCCAACCTACCCATAACCGCGTCAGACATTGCCCGGGAAACTAATAAAGACAGGCGTCTTGCGCGGGTTTTACATTGGGTTGAAAAAGGGTGGCTAGAAACAGACAACGACGAGTCCGTCAAGACTTTTCGGAACCGCCAAACCGAACTCTCGTTGTTAAAGGGGTGCATCTTATGGGGTGACAGGTTGGTCATTCCGGAGAAACTACAAGGGAAGGTTTTGGAAATGTTGCATGAGGGGCACCCTGGCATCGTAAGAACTAAAGCCCTGGCCAGAAGTTACGCTTGGTGGCCAGGGATGGACAAGCAAATAGAGGCCTGGGTAGCCAGGTGCCAGCGATGCCAGGAGACTAGGCCCAGCCCACCCACAGCACCCGTTTTAGAGTGGGAAACCCCAAGGGGACCCTGGTCCAGAATCCATATAGACTTCGCCGGGCCCACAAATGGACACACCTTCCTCATAACAGTTGACGCTTACTCCAACTGGCTGGAAGTAAGCAACATGAAAACAACAACCACGGAGGCCGTAACCAAAGAACTGTGCAAACTCTTTGCAACACACGGCCTCCCTGACGTCGTCGTCTCCGACAACGGGCCCCAGTTTACCTCCCTGGAGTTCGAGAAATTCCTGGCGGAAAGGGGCATCCGCCACGCACTAACAGCACCGGCGCATCCGGCGGCGAACGGTAGGGCGGAACGGATGGTCCAATTTACCAAAAAAACCATCCGGAAAATGGACCACGGGGAGATCCAAGAAAAACTCAACAGACTTCTCTTTACACAACACATTACCCCGAATACCACTACCAACAAAAGCCCAGCCGAACTGCTAATGGGTAGAAAACTGAGGTCCCCACTCGACAGGTTACACCCTACGTATAACCCGGAGCGGCCCCCAGACTCAAGCACGAGATACCGCACGTTCGCACCCGGGGACCTCGTATATGCGAAAAACCTGACGGGGGACCCCCTATGGATCCCAGCCATCATCACCCAAACAACAGATCCACGCTCGTACCGGCTACAAACAACAGACGGACGAGCGTGGAAATGACACATCGACCAGCTTAAGTCGAGGACAACAAACGAACCCACCTCCCAAAACGCAAGCCAAGGGGGGAAGGGAATACCCGAGTGACCGATTACAAGAAAAAATAAACCAGCAGTACTTACCGAGATGCAGCCATCGCGACCCCTCGCCAGAAAAGAACAGCCAAGCCAGCTCGACTGACCCGGAAAGACCGAGCGGGAGCGGCGAAACCCGTAGCTCAACCAACCCGGAAGGCCCAGGTGGGAGCCACAGAGAAAGAACCGGCCCGATCAACCAGCCGGTTCGCACAGAAGCAGGAGCAACCAAAAACCCGACCGAACAGGCCGGGATCCCGCTGACGACTGAGTTGCGCAGGTCAAGTAGGACCAGACGGAGCCCCGCCTACCTACGTGACTACGCAACGTAAGGACTGAACCAAGAGGGGAGGGGTGTTCTGTCCTCATCTACATACTCGAAATCCCCGCGCTTTGATTGGCCAAAGCGCGGGGCTTTCTAATTGGTCAGGCGAGCCGCGCCGATTGGCTCGTTAAGAATCTCCCGCGATTGGCTCGTTCAGAGCGCAGGAGATTCGAAGCGCTGCTATTGGCCGCAGCCGCCGCGGCGAAAGGAATAAAAGCCGCGGACATTTTTCCTTTCGCCGGTTCGGTTCCAATCCTTCTAATAAAGAGCATTGAATGAAATCACTTTCTCCTGGCGTCATTTTGCGGACACGACAGGTTCCATTTCAAGCCGGGAGAAAGACACTGGAGACAAAATGGAGGGTGGAGGCTGATTGGAAAGAGGGTTTAATGATGAAATAGAAGCACATGGGTGGTTCTGGGCAGCTGACCAGATGGAGTTAAGAGTGGGGGATTTTTTTATACCTTCTCTTGGGCTTTGCACCTGAGGTTCCTGTTCCTGTGCAAGAACATGTGTTCTATTGGCTGTTGTAGGGGTTATGTAGGGGCCATAGCTGGCTCTCTAGGTTGTCTGAGTTAAGTTTGGTTGAAGCCGGTAGGTTGATGCAATATCCCAAAGAAATTGTGCCATGTGGTGAGCTCTGCTGCTGGATGGATTAACCCTATTATGTTCTGAGGGGTCATCTCTTAATCCCATCACCCTGGGGAGCTGGAGGACTTTCGTCTTGTAGATAGGATGGCCTAGTCTTTCTTTCTTTCTTTCTTTTTTGAAAAGAATTTTATTGATTTTCTACAAACAAACAAGACAAACAAAACATTAAAACATCAACTCTCATATGTACATCCAGTGTGTCGGTTGGTTCATCAGTTTTGTGCATTCATTTTGTAGTCTCTTACAATTTTGTTACATAACAACTCATATTGTCGATCTAAACTTATATATCCTAATATCGCTATTAAAAAAACCAACAACTTTTGACTATACTTTTAATCATTCATGCTTTATGAGATAACAATACTTTAAGCAGTTTATTCCATAACAAATCATATAATCATACCAAATCAATCCTAAAAACACTTTATGAATATAATGTCAAATAACAAAGACAAAAGAAAAAAGAAAAATATTTCTTGCTGTCTAACATTCTAAATATTCTATTATCGTATTTTATCATCTAGCCATTGATAAAAAAGATCCCAAATTTCATAAAATTGTTTATCCTCTTGCTCTCTAATTTCAAATGTCAATCTACTCATCTCAGCACATTCCAATATTTTCTTAATAATTTCTTCCTGTAATGGTATTTTCTCATTCTTCCACTTTTTAGCAAATACAATCCTAGCCGCTGTTAATACATTTACAATCAAATATTTCAAATCTTTACTGTATGTATCTGGTAAAATTCCCAATAGAAAGAACTCTGGTTTCAAATCTATACGTTTCTTTGTCATTTTTTCCAACCACATGCAAATTTTAGTCCAATATTTTTCAGCATCCTAACAGGTCCACCATATATGATAATATGAGCCAGGTATCTGATGACATTTCCAGCATTTTTCAAATTTGTTCTTAAACATTCTTGCTATTCTTGTCGGGGGAAAGTGCCACCTGTAAAACATCTTATACAAATTTTCTTTATATGCTGTTGACATTGTCATTTAAAATTTTGAGACCACAATTTCTGCCATTTCTCTAAATCAATCCCATATCCAAAATTCTTCCCCCAAACAATCATAATTTCTTTAACTTGTTCTTCCTCTAATTTAATTCCCAGTAAATAACCATATAATTTTTTAATCACCTTCTCATAAGTACCCATCAAGATCTTATCTAAATCAGTCTGTTTATCATAGAATCCCTCCGTTTTAGAATCTTCATCATACCTTGAATGTATTTGCGCATATGAAAACCAATTCATCTTTATACCTTGTTCCTCTAAGTTTTGAATCGATTTAAGTTCACCCTTTTCATCCAATAGTTCCCCATATCTAACTGTTTGTTCCTTCTTATAAATTATAGGATAGGAAAATGCTTCAATAGTCGATAACCAAACTGGAATTTTCAAATAACATTGTCTTTTTATCTTCTCCCAGTTTAACCACAAAGACTCCCGTATATAATGTCTTCAAAAATAACCCTGTGTTTTACTTCCCTTATACCATAAAAAAGCATGCCAGCCCAACAGCAAATCATGACCTTCTTTTGTCAACAATCTATGCTTTCTTAATGTTACCCATTCCTTGACCCACATCAAACTTGCAGCTTGATAGTTCAATTCCCAATTGGGCAGGCCAAAACCTCCTCTAATTCTAGCGTCTTGCAAAAGCTTTAGCCTTATTCTTGCTTTTTTACCTTGCCATATAAACTTCAACATAATTTTATTTAAATCTTCAAAATAGTCTTTTCCAAGCCTAATTGGTATTGTTTGAAACAGAAATAGGATTCTGGATAAAATATTCATCTTAATTGTTGAAATTCTCCCTATTAATGACAATTGCAAGTTTTCCCATTTCTTCAAGTCTGTAGCTATCTGTTGTTTAAGTTTAATATAATTATTCTCTTTTAATGTGCTACATCTTGCTGTCAAATATATCCCCAGTGTTATGGACTAAGCCAACGCAGCAGTACAACCCTATACAGCTTTACTTTAAATCAGGCTTGTAATCCTGCACTTCTCATTGGCCTGTGAATAGCGAGTCACGATTAGTTGTTTCTGGCCGGTCTGATTGGCTGTTAACGGGACCCTCTGATTGGATGCTTGTGAAAGCAGTAAACTCAAATCATTGTTTGTTTTGACTGCAGCCAGCTCTATAAAAGAGCTGCTGCTGCCCAAGTATTTGCTCTGTTCTTATTTTACAATAAAGAGTTGAAGTCACTGTTCGATGTCTCGTCTCCGTTTCTTGCGCCCATGCTCAGGACTTAACACTGGCAACGAGGATGGGATGCAGAGATGATAGAGCTGACTAAGTACGCATCGAACAAGACAGAGCACATGGCTGAAGAGCGCACGCAACAAACGGCAAGATGACCCACGACGCCATACCACCCGCTCCATTCGACCCAGCAACCGAAGACTGGGACTCGTATATAGATCGCTTCCAGATGTTCCTAGAGACCAACAATTTAAAAGATGCTATGCCTGGCAAGAAACGAGCAGTGTTCCTGACTCATTGCGGCCCCTCCGTTTTCAAAATGGCTAAAGCACTGGCAAAACCGGCGGAAGTGAAGGCCATGGATTGGGATACCCTCGCCCCAATCCTCCAGGCCCATTACGTACCCGCAGTACCTGCACTGATACGAAGACACGAGTTTTACCAGAGGGACCAGCAGAAGAACAAGAGCGTTGGGGATTTCGTAGCCAACCTCCGGAACCTAGGAGGCCTTTGTGGTTTTGCAAACCTCGAGGAAGCCCTGAGAGACCGCATAGTTCTGGGATTAGACGCACCACATGTGCAGAGTAAACTTATGGCAAAAGGAGACATCAGCCTTGCAGATGTCATCACTGACACTGCTGCCGCAGAAGCAACCAGGAAGTCAGCCGCTCGAATGTGCCGAGCGAGCACACCGCTTTGCCAACTTGCTAATGATAGCCCGCTCACCACTGAGAAGCACGCTATCACCACCCACCCTGAAGACCTTGAGTCATCCTCAGACAGTGAGGAAGAGGAGATCAACCGGCTCCGCTCGGAACGAGAGCAAAGGAACCAGAGACGTCCACGCCAATGTGCTGGTTGCGGGGCAAACCACCCGCGATCAGACTGCAAATTTCTCGATGCGCTCTGCCGTACCTGCTGGAAAAGAGGCCACATCGCAAAAGCCTGCAGAAGCAAGTGAGAGTCCAGTCCCAGCCGAAGGGAGAACAACCTCCACCGGGAGACAGGCAAACCTCCTGAGAATTGGGACTGCCTGAACCACCAATGGAACAAACACTACTACTACAGAAATCGAGCACCTGCCTCTTCAACGAGACGAGAAGAGGTCCACCAAACCATTATTATCGGCCACGCTTCATCGCTCGATGCAAGAAAGATACGCGTAAAGTTTAATATTGAGAATCGACCGTGCGTGATGGAAGTCGATTTGGGATCATCCCTATCGATGGTATCCTGGAAAACCCTCAAACAGCTGATCCCTGCCATCTGCCACCAGGACCTCAGCACTCAACTTATCATCCTAAAAGACTACCAGGGAAACAGAATTCCAGTTGTCGGTTCCAGCCACGTCCAAGTATCCTTCAAGGACCACACCGCGACGCTTCCCCTGACTGTCGTCGATCGTGACTGACCCAGTTTGTTAGGGTTACAGTGGTTCGCCTCACTCGGGATTGAACTAGCCGGCATACACCAAACCAGAAGCGATGACTGGGAAGAGGCCCTCATCCAGGAATTCCAGGACGTGTTCACAGGAACATTAGGCAAGTACAAGGGGACCCCTATATCATTTAATGTCAGCCCCGATGTAGCTCCCATTCGGCTTAAGCCTCGTCGGGTGCCTTTTGCCCTCAAGCCGAAGATCGACGAGCAGCTAGATAAACTGATAGCCCAGGGCGCATTGGAACCGATTGACCATGCCCATTGGGAAACTCCAATAGTAACGCCCATGAAGCCAGATGGTTCATTAAGAATTTATGGGGATTACCGGGCCACCCTAAATCACGCGCTTCAACAGAGCACTTACCCAGTACCGGTGGTCCAACACCTTCTTCATTCCCTGGGTGGTGGAAAAATATTTGCAAAATTGGACCTAGCTCAGGCGTACCAGCAACTGCCTGAAGACACGACAACTGCCGAAGCCCAGACAATAGTTACACATAGAGGCGCCTTCAAGTGCAATAGACTCCAATTTAGAGTAAGCGTGGCGCCTGGCATTTTCCAAAGTTTAATGGAGAGACTATTACAAGGTATAAAAGGCGTTGTGCCTTATTTTGATGACGTCCTAATAGCTGCCCCCACTAAAGAGTTATTAGTACAACAACTCAGAAAAGTTCTTCAGAAATTTAAAGATGCTGGTCTGAAGGTAAAAAGCGACAAGTGTCAACTTTGTATGGAGAGAGTGGAGTTCCTGGGATACCTTTTCGACAGACAGGGAATCCACCTCACCGAAAAAAACCTAACCTCAATCAAAAACACCCCGAGACCTAGGAATAAGACAGACCTCCAAGCCTTCCTGGGACTCATTAACTTTTATAACATCTTCTTGCCCCAGAAGGCAACCGTAGCCGAGCCCCTACATAGACTTCTCGACAAAAAGGCTTCCTGGGCCTGGGGACAGCGTGAAGAAAGAGCATTCCAGCAAGTAAAAGACCTCTTAACCTCCAATGCTGTATTAATGCAATACAACGAGACTCTACCCTTGATGGTTACCTATGATGCCTTACCATTTGGAGTGGGAGCCATTTTAGGCCATGTCCTACTAAATGGGAATGAGGCACCTATTGCGTTCTTTTCAAGAACTTTGTCTAAAACCAAAAGAAACTATAGTCAACTTGATAAAGAGGCTCTCACTATTGTATCCGCAATTAAACGTTTCCATGAATATGTGTATGGGAGACCCTTTGCCATAATTACAGACCACAAGCCGCTACTTGGTATTTTGGTGGGAAACAAACCAACTCCCCATATCTTATCACCAAGAATGACACGTTGGTCAGAATTTTTAGCCACCTACGATTACCGATTGCAGCACTGCCCAGGGAAAACCATTCCCCACGCTGACGCTTTGAGCCGCTCTCCACTACCAGACATCATAGAGGACCCAGCTCCAACCTTAGCCGTATTGCAAATCGAAACCCTCAAATCGCTACTGCTGACCGCTCGAGACATCGCCTTAGAAACAAAAAAGGACCCTGTTTTGGCACGAGTCCTCAGCTGGGTGGAACGGGGTTGGCCGGTCAGCACAACCAATGACACATTCAAGCCATTTAGGAATCAACAAACAGAGCTATTCTCCCAAAAGGGCTGCATCGTGTGGGGAAACAGGGTTGTAATCCCGGAGAAATTGCAACATAGGTATTAAAAGTGTTGCATGATGGACATCCAGGCATCGTGCGGATGAAAGCATTGGCCAGGAGTTACGCATGGTGGCCTGGGTTAGACAAACAGATAGAGATCTGGGTAGCAAAGTGCAGTAATTGTCAGGAGACTCGCTCTTCTCCTCCAAAAACTCCCCCAACTCAGTGGGAAACACCTTGAGGTCCTTGGTCCCGTATCCACATCGATTTTGCGGGACCCACAAGAAGACACACTTTCCTCCTAACAGTGGATGCATATTCAAACTGGCTCAAAGTCCACAAGATGAAAAGCACCACCACAGAGGCGGTCACTAAAAAGCTGAATAAGCTATTCGCTACCCACAGATTGCCGGATGTCCTGGTCTCTGATAAGGGCCCCCAATTCACTGCCCTGCCATTCGAACAGTACCTGGCAGATCGGGGCATCCACCATGCCTTAACATCGCCAGTTCACCCTGCGGCCAATGATTCAATTTGAGCGAATGGTTCAATTTGTAAAAAAGACTTTGCACAAAATGGACCCCGGCGACATTGACGACAAAATAAACTGGATGCTTCTCCTCCAGCACATAACCCCAAACAGTACCATGAACAGAACCCCAGCTGAACTCCTGATGGGCCGGAAACTTCGCTCACATCTCGATCGCCTCCACCCAAACTACATACCTGAACAACCCCCAGAATCCAGCAGCAAGTGTCAGGCATTCCAGGAAGGTGACCTCATGTTTGCGAAAAACTTCTCAGGTGACCCATTGTGGGTCCCCGCTACCATAATGCAACTTACGGGACCCTGATCCTATTGCCTACAAACTGCAGATGGTAAGATGTGGAAGCGCCACATAGACCAACTCCATTCCAGATTAGCACCTAGTCCTATCTCAGCCCCAGAATCTCTAGCTGTGGGGGAAGGGACATTGAGGAGACTGAAGAAGAAATAACAATTGAAACCCAACAGTCTACACAACCAACCAGGGGATACTCACCATCAGAAGGAGAACCGAGCCAGGGAGTGGCCTCACCACGTGACAGCACTGTGATGGAAACAGATCCAGGGAACCTGGAAGACAGCACTGGCATAAGCAGGGAAAGCAGCCCAGGGCCACAGCTTTCACCATCCAACCCAGCTAGCAGCCCACCGGAACCAGAGCCAGGACAGAAACCGGTGGAACAACACAGTTCAAGCAGACAGGTGAAGCGACCTGCCTATTTACGAGAATACGTCACCCCATCCCTCAGATGGAACCTAGGGGAGAGGGTGTTATGGACTAAGCCAACGCAGCGGTACAACCCTAAACAGCTTTACTTTACAGCAGGCTTGTAATCCTGCACTTCTCATTGGCCCGTGAATAGCGAGTTGTGATTGGTCGTTTCTGGCCAGTCTGATTGGCTGTTAATGGGCCCCTCTGATTGGATGCTTGTGAAAGCGGTAAACTCAAATCATTGGTTGTTTTGACAGCAGCCAGCTCTATAAAAGAGCTGCTGCTGCCCAAGTATTTGCTCTGTTCTTATTTTACAATAAAGACTTGAAGTCACCGTTCGATGTCTCATCTCCGTTCCTTGCGCCCATGCTCAGGACTTAACACCCAGATACTTAACCTTATTCGTAACTTGGATTTTCAACGGGTCTGCCAGTTCTTCTCTTTGTCCCAGTAGCATGTTCTTTGTCAAAATCTTTGTTTTATTTTTATTTATTTTCAAACCAGCCACCTCCCCATATGTCTCTATCTTTTCCAATAACTTTGGAGCTGTTTCTAGTGGATCTTCCAAAATAAAAGCTAAGTCATCAGCAAAAGCTTGTAGTTTGAATTCTTCCTTTTTAATTTTCATTCCTTTTATGCTTTTATCATCCCTCATATTTCTATTCAACACTTCCAAGGTCAATACAAATAGCAAAGGAGATAGGGGGCATCCTTGTATTGTGCCTTTTCTTATATTAATAAAATCTGTAAGTTCTCCCTCCATCATTACCTTTGCTGTCTGTTTATTGTATATGGCTTCTATTGCTTGAATAAATTTTCTGGCAAAACCCATCTGTTCCAATAGTAATAACATAAATCTCCATTTCACGTTATCAAATGCCTTTTGAGCATCTAGGAATATCAAAGCCATTTGCTTTTCAGGATGAGCCTCATAGTATTCCAAAGTATCCAAGATTACTCTCATATTGTCTCTGATTTGTCTCTTTGGCAGAAATCCATTTTGATCTGGGTGAATGAAATTATTTAAATATTTTTTAAGTCTTTCTGCTAAAATTGAAGCAAAGATTTTATAGTCTGCATTCAATAAACAAATCGGTCTATAGTTCTTAATTTGCAGTGGATCAGCCTCTTTTGGAATAAGTGTAATATAAGCCTCTGACCATGTTTTGGGTATCATCTTCTTTGACATAGCTTCATTCATATCTTCTAACAATGGGATGCTCAATGATTCTTGAAATGTTTTATAGAAATCTGCTGGAAGCCCATCTGGACCTGGTGCTTTCCCATTATTTTGTTTCTTAAGTGCTTCATTTAATTCCATCATTGTTATATTGCTTTCTAGCATTTCTTCAGTCTCTTTAGGTATCTTCGGTAAATTAGCATTCTGTAAATACTGTTTGACTTTTTCCTCATCAATATTCTCTTGTTTATATAGTTGCCCATAAAAATCTCGAATAATTTCTTTTTTCTCCTTATTACCATAACAAATTTGGCCTTGATCATCTATTAGCTTCAATATTTTTCTTGATTCTTTCTCCTTTCTCAATTTATATGCTAGCCATCTACCTGGTTTATTTGCATCTTCAAAATAATTCTGTTTAGAATTTCTGATTTTCTGTGCCAATTCTTCTTTCTCTATTAATTCCATTTTATGTTTAATTACATCCAGCTTCAATTTAATATCTTTTTTCTGTGGCATTTTCTGTAATTCTTTTTCAAGTCTTTTATACTCGTCTTCCAAGGCCTCAGAAGCTTGCCTTTTCCTAATATTCTTTTTTCTTGTATAATCTATTATCAAACCTCTAGCGTATGCCTTCATTGTATCACAAACATTCTGTGTTGAAGTATCTTCTTTTTTATTTTCTCGAAAGAAAAAAGCCTGTTCTTTCTCCATCTGTTGTGTAAAATCTTTTTCCTTTAAGATAGTATTGTTTAATGTCCATCTCAATCTTTTTTTTTGTCCCTTCCATTTAATTGTCATTGGGCTATGATCTGCCCAAGTACTTGTTTCAATATTTGTTTCTTGAATATTAGATATTAATTCTGTTGAGATCCAAATCATATCTAATCTGGACCATGATAAATGTCTATTTGAATAGAAAGTATATTGTTTAGCTTTAACATTCCTTTCTCTCCAAATGTCTTTTAAAGTTAATTCATCTGTCATTTTAAAAAAAGACCTTGGGAGAGCCTTTCTATTTTGCTTTGTTGTTGTTGCTATATAGTCCAGTTTATTGTCCACAATTCCATTAAAATCTCCCATCATAATTATATTAACATAGTTAATTATATACACATTTTCATGTGTAATTTTTTATAAAATTCTTCTTGTGTATCATTCGGAGCATGAATTGCAATCAAGAGTATTTTTATATTATTGTCCATTATTTCTACCATTAATACTCTTCCGTCTTCATCTGTATAGATCAATTTTGCTGGGATAGCTTCTTTAATGTATAGAACCACTCCTCTTTTCTTACATTGAGTCAAAGAAGTAAATATTTTCCCCAATTTTGGCTGTACTAACAATTGTTCATGTTGTTTTTTAATATGAACTTCTTGTAGACAAATTATATCAAATTTTAATTTCTCTAATTTATGAAAGGTTTTCCTTCTTTTAACAGCTGAATTGAGTCCATTTATATTCATTGTAATCAGTTTTTTTCTTCCATGATTATGCTCTATATTTAGGTCTAACAGCTCTCGTGGATCTCACTTTACGCTGTTCTTTACTATCCACCTGTCCACCTACTGCTCCTTCCTCTTTTTCAGTCTCCAGTTGTTCCTCTTGAAATTCAATTAATGAGACCTCTTTCTCTGCCTCCTCTTCTCTCCTTCCAAAAAATTCTGCATGGAAAAGTTCTGCTTTCTCAATTGAATCAATTCTATGTCTCTGTTCTTGCCACATAAACATTAATCCTTCTGGAATCAGCCATCTATAATTCACTTCGTTTTCCAATTGCATTTTGGTCAAAAATCGATATTCTCTTCTCATCTCTCTCACTCTTCTGGGTATTTGTTTTAAAACCACAATCTCTTTGCCTTTGTATTTCAATGTCTTCTCTCTTACAACTTGTAATATTTGTGTTTCATTGGATTTTTTGGTAAATCTAATATGGACTTCTCTTGGTAATTTATTTCTCATCGCATATCTTGTATAAACTCGATATACCTCATCTACTCCATCCATCATCTTTTCCTCTGTAATTTCCAAAGCATCCACCAAAATTTCTATCATTATCGCAGCCAAATTTTGTCCTTTTTCTTCTTCCATATTTTGAAATCTGAGATAGAATTCTGACCTCTCCATCTCCCACCTCAACATCCCTCTTTTATCTTGTTCAACCACTGTTAATCTACTGTCAATATTTCCAATCTTCTCCTCTCTTTGTTTACCTTCTTCCTCAATTTTTTGGAATCTCTCCTCATACTTCACCATCATTTGTTTAACATTTTCCACTTTTTCATCAGTCTTCTCTATTCTTTGTTCAATAGTGTCTGTTTTTATCTTGAGATCTTGAATTCCTTGCATAATCATCTGTAAAGTCACTTTTTCTTGTTCTTTATCTTGCTTCAACATTGTCTTTTAATGCTTCAAAAGCTTCAAATTCTTTTTAGCTTTTAATGCAACTGGTAGAAGAGCCAATTATAATCCAAAATGGAAAAATCCAATAGTAAAAAGCCCAAAAGCAAAGGAGAAAAAGGAGAAAAAGAAGAAAAAAAATCTTCAGGTTCTTCTAGACCCTAATCCAAATACAAAGTAGTCCACCATAAAAAATGAAAAATAGAAAGAAACCCCCCCAAAAAAAATAATAATATTGATTAAGAAGAAAAAGAACAAAAATAAAGAAAAAAAGAAGAAATTCCTTCAGGTTCAGGTTCTTCACACCTTAATTCAATTGGGAAGTCTCAATAATCAAAAAGAAAAAACAGAGTGGTCCAAAAACATGAATAAAAAAAGCAAAAGGATCCCAGTAAAGCTAAGGAGAAAAAAAGAAAAACAAAGAAAAATCTCTGAGGCTTTCCCTTTGAAATAAAAAGCAAAAATAAAAATATTACTAGAATTAAAATTTACAAAGAGGCTGGTGAGTAGGGATATCACAAGTAATATATATATATATATATATATATATATATATATATATATATATATATATATATATATATATATATATATATATATAATCTTTGGTTATTCGGGTTTTCTCCTGCGTAAGATTGGAAGTATCTAGGCAACGTTTCGATGAAGTCTCATTCATCATCTTCAGGCTTGGTCTTCAGCTCTGTGCTTCTCAGAGTGATGTGAGCTTGCAGCTGCTTCTTCCTTTTAACTGCTCGTGGGTGTGTGACTTGATTGGGTGGGGGCTTGGCTATGTTCTGATTGGGTGTGAGTGTGTTCTCATTGGTTGGGGCTTTGGTTGTGTTCTGATTGGTTGGGGGGTGGCTGTGTTCTGATTGGCTGGAGGCATGTTCTGTTCAGGTGGGGCTTGGTTGTGCTCTGGTTAGTCTTAGTTGTTGGGGGATTTGAGCTGGTGAGCTGTGATCTTGCTGTTTGGCTTCAAATTCATGGTCGTGCTGCATCTTCATGGTGGGGGTCAGTTCACTTCATGTATGGTTCAGAAGTAGGTAGTGATGCAGCTGCAGTGCGGCTTCTGGTCCGTGGTCGTGTCTCATCTTCTGTGTGTGTGTGAGTCTGCTTTCTATGTGGAAGTGTGGTGGTGGCATCTTGTGTGGCTCTCAGGGGTGTGGGTCTGGTGTCATTCTTCATGTTAGGTACTTGTCTGTTTTATATATATATATATATATATATATATATATATATATATATATATATATTCTTAAGTTTTCGCGGGTACTTACATGTATGGCATTCAGCTTTGTTCAAGTATTTTCCCACGTCATAGTAGTGGTGCTTTTAAAGTTGTAGCAATGTTTCAGCAGAATCTCATCTGCCATCATCAGGCAGAAGCTACAACTTTAAAAGCACCACTGCTATGACGTGGGAAAATACTCGAACAAAGCTGAATGCCATACATGTAAGTACCCACAAAAACTTAAGAAAACAAATATATATAAATATATATATATCTGTACAGAAGCCTGATGATGGCAGATGAGATTCTGCTGAAACGTTGCTACAACTTTAAAAGCACCACTACTATGACGTGGGAAAATACCCGAACAAAGCTGAATGCCAGATATATATATATATATATATATATATATATATATATATATATATATATGTATGTATGTATGTATGTATGTATGTATATGTATATGTATATGTATATGTATATGTATATGTATATGTATATGTATATGTATATGTATATGTATATGTATATGTATATGTATATGTATATGTATATGTATATGTATATGTAAAAGTCTGACTCACAAACACCATACAGAAGCCTGATGATGGCAGATGAGATTCTGCTGAAACGTTGCTACAACTTTAAAAGCACCACGTGGGAAAATACCCAAACAAAGCTGAATGCCAGACATATATATATGTATATATAAGCACACTGCACTTTATTTAGTTGTCCAAGGCTCTTATTATGACTCTCTTCTCCACTAGCTTCAAAGCCAAGCCTCAAGTGTTGAAATATTGATAAGAGTCCAGGAAAACACCTGTAATAATATTTTGCTGTGCTCTCCCTCTATCTTATCACATTGAAATGTCCTTGAGAAGGAGTCTTCTTACAGTTCTCTCCAATTAAAATAAAATATTTTCAAGCCTCTAGTTGGCAGTGTTACAAAGTTTCTTAATACTCTTTCCCCCCAGCCAGAAAAAAAAAAAGTTTATAAAAAGAAACAATAGCCAAAGGAAGCCTCTATCCTAAAAACAAATTAAAAAATCAAAAGGAGCATAAAAATATATGTAAGAGAAAATTCAGTCCGGTTAACTACAAAGTCACACTAAAGCCCCGAAAGTAAGAAAAAAAAAAAAAAATCCAAGCTCAATTTGACATCACTTTAAAAAACGCCGCTCATACAGTTTTGTTAAAAAAAATCTCACAGGTTTCTTCTCATATTCAGAATGTCCTTCCAAGTCTCAGCAAATTTACAACAAAAAAGAAGTTTCTCACCCAGCTGACACACTTTCACTTCTAGCCACTTTCTTTCCGGAGCTGTCCCGACTTCAGCAGCTATGGAGGCTGCCTCTCCGCCACCAGCAAAAGGACTTCTCCCGGATCAAACCAGGGATTTTGTGATATCCCTGGGATCCTGGGACTATGCCCTTCACAGTCACTGTCTCTACAGGACGGTTTAGGTCCGTTGGGACCGACCAGGGGCATCATCTCGGAGCCCCGAGATTGCAGCTATATCGCCAAAACGAAGCTCCGCCTTCTCCCCTGGATGGCCTAGTCCAGGGGTGGGCTAACTTTTTGGCTCCGGGGCCTCATTGACTTTTAAAATTTGACAGATGGGCCACCACCTGGTGTCGAAATGCCTGTCATTACAAGTCAAAATCAAATGAATGCAATCATTCAATCATTCACATCAAACCTTAATTCTGTACCAATCTTTGGCGGGCCGGATTAAAAAGACCAACAGGCCGGATGTGGCCCGCAGGCTGTAGTTTGCCCACCCCTGGCCTAGTCTTTCTTAATGGGCAGAAAATATCTCCTGGGGGGTTATTAAGAAAAACTTAGGGTCTGCTTTCTGTCTCTGTTTTTCCATTTGGAAAACAAAACTCCTTTAGGACTGAAAACCAGAAATACAGGTAGTCCTCAACTTATAATCTCAACTGAGCCCAACATTTATGTGAGAAATTTGTTAAGTGAGTTTTGCCCCAATTTTACGACTCACCACGTTTGTTAAGTGAATTGTTGCAGTTTTTTTATTAGTAAGCCAGTGGTTAAGTGAATCTGGCTTCCCCATTGACTTTGGCTGTCAGAAGGTTGCCAAAGGGCAGACCGTCGTAAATGTGAGTCAGTTGCCAAGCGTCTGAATGTACATCACGTGACCATGGGGATGCTGCAATGATGGTAAGTGTGAAAATCACTTTTCTCAGTGCCGTTGTAGCTTTGAACGGTCACTAAATGAAGTGTTGCAAGTTGAGGACTACATGAAAATGCCACTTTTCTGCAAAAATATTGCAGTCATGTGACCGTAGGTTGGTGAAAACAGCTGTAAGTGCTGGCCTTTTGCCAAGGCCCCTAACTGTAGTCATATGACTGCGGGGGGGGGGGACAGTTATCCAGAACTTCAGGATCAGTTGATAAGTAAGTACCTCTGAGGAGATCTGTCATAACTTTGAGCAGTCACTAAGTAACCTGTTGTAAGTCGAGAACTACCTGCATAAGGCTTCTGTCTAGGAGTCCACCTACCTGTTTTTCTTAAGGAAATATTAAAGGTAAAGGTAAAAGTTCCCCTCGCACATAAGTGCTAGTTAGTCGTTCCTGACTCTAGGGGGCAGTGCTCATCTCTGTTACAAAGCCAAAGAGCCAGCACTGTCCGAAGACATCTCCATGGTCATATGGCCAGCATGACTAAACGCCGAAGGCGCACAGAACGCTGTTCCCTTCCCACCAAAGGGCTCTCTCTATTTTATTACTTGCATTTTTACATGCTTTCGAACTGCTAGGTTGGCAGAAGCTCGGACAAGTAATGGGAGCTCACTCTGTTACGTGGTGCTAGGGATTTGAACCGCTGAACTGCTGACCTTTCTGATCCACAAGCTCAGCGTCTTAGCCACTGAGCCACTGGATCCCTAAGGAAATACTATGGAAGGGTGAGGTTTTGAGTATTCTCAAGGTAAATCCCTCTTTATTAGGAGGGCTACAGCTCCTGTTGCCTTTCCATTCGAAGATTTTTGTTCCCCACCCACTTTGCTAGTGAAATTGAAAAGTGGGAGCACAACTGCCCTGCCTCAGCATCTTTCATTTCCCCCCTTCTTGTCAGATTAGTGTCTAATCACTATGTTTTTGGTGGTGGTGGGAGGCTCCAGTCAAGCTGGGGACAGGAGAGGTGAAAGGTTAGCCTCTGATTCACAAGCCACCCAGTTACCAGAACAAAATCCCCCTTCTAACAAGGCATGGAGAAAACAAATTATCTTTGTTGTTAGGAAATCTGTAAGCACTTATCATTATAATTACCATCTGTGGTTTCTGCAGCTCAGGTAAAGTAGCTGTCCAGCTCCAATAGAAGTTAGGTGCACCCCTCTACACCCAAGGGCTGATAATCAAAACCAAACTTCCTTGCCTTCAGGTTGATTTCGATGCAAGATGATGTCAAACTTGATTGTGCCTCCAGCCTTTGATGGCCGTACCTGAAACCACCCATCATCTGTCTCTAACTCTTGGTAGCTCTGAAAAGTGATCTGAGTGGAACAGGAGAAGCACGGGCGTCATCTATGTTCCACCAGAAAAAGCAAGGCTGGAGCCCATCATATATCTGCCAACTTCAGGAATCGGTAAAATGGGGCCTTCTTTCCAAAGGAACCCCACCCCCCACCCCCAAAAAAAATGTAAACAAAAGAGAGCGAGACCCAAAGAGATGGTCAGGGGATCTAGGCACAGCTTAGTTCAGATTTCTGTAATCGGTTTAAATTAATGGCCAGGTTCCCCAGAGGTAAACTGATTCCAGAGATTGACAGCTTTTCAAAACAAAGCGAGCTGTGGTAGGATGGAGTGGGAGGTACGGAATAGTCACCTTTGGTGGGTTTGACCCAGTGGTGGGATTCATTTTTTTTTTACTACCGGTTCTGTGAGCGTGGCTTGGTCGGTGTGGCATGGTTTGGTGGGCATGGCTTGGTGGGCATGGCAGGGGAAGGATATTGCAAAATCCCCGTTCCCTCCCCACCCCACTAACCTGCTTTCCAGTTCCATTCTCCTGTGCAGGGCAACCAAAGGAGACCCAGCCAATCAGCTGGGACTCAATGGGAGGCAGAGAAGAGATGGGGGCGGGGCCTGTCAGAGGTGATAATTTGCCGGTTCTCTGAACTACTCAAAAATTCTGCTACTGGTTCTCCAGAATCTGCTGAATATACCTCTGGTTTGATCAAAAGTAAAAGCCAGTTTAAAAGTGGTGGAATCCTTTCCCATTCCATTTCTTCCCTTCTCTCCTTTTTTCAGGATTTGGAGGCTTCTGAGTATCATTTAATTTATTTATTTTTATCGTTGTTTATTTTTATTTTTATCTTTATTATTTATTTATTTAGCATAGAGCATGCCATACATGGATTAGCAATACATATTATTTCACCTAGATTCGTAAAAACTATAAAATATAAATGTTAGGAAAATCTGTGTTCAAATATCGATGTTAGGCCATCTAACCATTGAAGTGCAGCATCGTTTATATATATATATATATTTTTAAAAAAACAGATACTAGGCCAGAATATGCCCTCAGTTTACAGACAGTCATGATGTGATCTACAGTTTGACATGGGTGAGTTTATCTCACCTTTATTACTTCAGAAGAAACTCAAGTCAGTGAAGATATCTAATACTTTTCCTCCTCCCGTCCAACAACCCTATGAGGTAGGTTGACCTAAAGTCAGCTAGATAGTTTCCATGGCTAAGGTAGGATTAGAACTCAAAGTCTCCTGGTGATTGGCTCAAAGTCACGCAGCTGGCTTTCATGCTTAAGACGGGACTAGAACTCAGCCTCCTGGTTTCCAGCCTGCTGCCTTAACTACTACACTAAACTGGCTGAACAACGAAATCTCATTGGTTATATCTTTTTTCTAATTTTCTGCCTTGATTGCTTCTGTGATTCCCAAGACTACTCTTAGTGTAGAGATGCAACATGGACACATATATGGTTTGACTATCTCTGGTTAGCATTAATGGGCTTCGTGTTGTTATATAGGAGTCCCATGCTGTAATTTTCATCTGTGGTTGTTGTTTTTTTTTCCAATCATTCTTCTCAATTTCATGGAAAAGAAATTATTTCAGGTTTGTTTGTTCAATTTTTCAGAGAAGAAATGCCTGGGATATTTCCATGGATAGAAGTGAAAGATTCTAGCACTTCATTAGTGACAAGATACCCAGGAGTGTATGAACGCATCCTGTCTCCTTGTTGTACAATCATTTCTCTAGCAACCTACAGCTTCCTTAGCTCTTATGCTTCAATTAAATTCCAAATTAATGAATTGAATTCCTCCCATAGGACTCTTTCAGGTCAGGAAATTTGTGCAGCCAGGGAGGTGGGAGAAAAATGGAGCAAGGGAAAGGAAGAAAAATCAACATCAGCATCTTTCAGCAAAATTCTGAATGTTTGTTAAGGAAATTCCAAAACTCGGAGAAGACGACAGATGCAGAATGTCGCATCAGTCTATCACCAGGCAGATGGGAAGCAGATTGCATCAATTCCTGGCCATGCCCCAGCCCAGCCCATTCCCATGACACCAACACCAAATTAGATGGAACCCTTTGGGGTTAAAAGACCCAACACTTTCTACTGCTTATTCCAGAGAATCAGATTTTAACAGAGTAACAGAGTTAGGAGGGACCTTGGAGGTCTTCTAATCCAACCCCCTTCTGAAGCATTTCACACAAACAGTTGTCCCATCTCTTCTTAAAAAATCTCCAGTGATGGAACACTCTCAACTTCTAGAGGCAAATCATTCCATTGATTAATTGTTCTCAATTTCAAGAAATTTCTCCTTAGTTCTAGGTTGGTTTTCTCAATTAGTTTCCATCTGTTGCTTCTGGTCCTGCCTTCTGGTGCTTTAGAGAATAGATTGACGCCTTCTTCTTTGTGGCAGTCCCTGAGATATTGAACATTGTTATCATGTCACCCCTAGTCCTTCTTTTCATTAAACTAGACATATCCAATTTCTGCAATGCTTCTTCATATTTTGTTTGCTGGCCCCTAATCATCTTTGTTGCTCTTCTCTGCACTCTTTCTGGAGTCTCAGTGTGTTTTTAATATTGTGGTTATCAAAACTAGATGTGATATTTCAAGTGTGCTCTTACCAAGGCATTATAAAGTGATACTGACACTTTATGTGATCTTGAGTCTATCTCTGTGTTAATGTAGCCCAGGGGTGGGATTCTACCAATTTGCACCTATTTGCTAGAACCGGTTCTTAACATTCTAAGCAGTTCAGAGACCGGTTGTTAGAAGAAAATACTGGCCTAATCCTGTAAGGAAGGCAGGAAGGAAACATTCTGGTGTTGCTTACAGAAACTGCCTCTCCATTAACCCTTATTACGTTCTTGGCAGTACTAGACTTCCTGTCTCAGGAACGCCTCTGGAGTTTTTTTTCCCCTCCTTTGAAGGTACTTTGCTTGTGTGGAGTGACCATTCAAAGTTACAATGGCATTGAAAAAAGTGACTTATGACCCTGTTTCACACTTACAACTGTTGCAGCACCCCAGCAGTCATGAGAGGCCAGGGGAGGAGATACGTGCCTCGATGTGAGTGATGTTGAGTTGGCTACACCCAGCCAGTCACATGACCACCAAGCCATGCCCACCAACTAAGCCACACCCACAAAACCGGTTGTTAAAATTTTGAATCCCACCCCTGATGCAGCCTAGATGGTGTTGGATTTTTTTCTTTTTCTTTTTCCTTTCCTTTCCCTATTTCAGATTCTCACTCCTTCCTTTCATTTCCTTCTTTCCTCCTTTCCCTTCCCTTCCTTCTTTCCTTTCTTTCGTTCCCCCTTTCCTTTCCCCATTTCAGACTCTCTCTCCTTCCTTTCCTTTCCCTGTTTCAGACTCTCTCTCTTTCCTTTCCTTTTCTTTGTTTCCCCATTTCAAACTCTCTCTCCTTCCTTTCCTTTCCTTTCCTTTCCTTTCCTTTCCTTTCCTTTCCTTTCCTTTCCTTTCCTTTCCTTTCCTTTCCTTCCTTCCTTCCCTTCCCTTCCCTTCCCCTTCCTTTCCTTTCCTTTCCTTTCCTTCCTTTCCTTTCCTTTCCTTTCCTTTCCCCATTTCAGACTTTCACACTTTCCTTTCCTTTCCTTCCCTTCCCTTCTCTTCCCTTCCCTTCCTCTTCCCTTCCCTTTCCTTTCCTTTCCTTTCCTTTCCTTTCCTTTCCTTTCCTTTCCTTTCCTTTCCTTTCCTTTCCTTCCTTTCCTTTCCCCATTTCAGACTCTTGCACTTTCCTTTCCTTTCCTTTCTTCCCTTGACTTGACTTGACTTGATTTCTCACTGTCCCATCTCTATTTTGCAAAAAAGCTTTGTTGTTGCTGCTGATTTAAAGACCCCTGTCTATGATTCTGGGAGAACAAGAGAGTTTCTGGACATACTGATCCCAGAAACAATATCAAAATGTTGTGCAGTTACTCTGGAGCAAAGTTTCCCAGGAAGTTGACTTCTGGATCTCAGTCCCCGGCTTTCAAGAGAACGTAATTGGACTCGAAGGATCACATGGAAGACTTTCACCAGATGTTTTACTGATTCTACTCCAATAACAGGAGGTTGATAATGAAACAATTACGGAGGGAAGTGTTGAACTCTCCTTCACAGAATGGGTCCAACTGGAGACTGAAGAGCCTCTCTGTCTGGGATGTTTAAATTCAGACTGCAGCATCAAACAGGAGATTGGATTTGACAGCCCCCAATGCATTTTTTCAATGCTAGAATTCTTCATCATTCAGGTGAAAAGGTTGGATCTCCGATAACACAACAACACCCTACCAAATATACAGCCACTTTCATTGAATGAGGAAAGAAAGAAATGATTCTTGCAAAAGGCAGCATTCAATATTTTCCATGCTCAAGCCAGTTGATCTTTCTGTCAGTTTACCCACCCTAGGTTAAGAAGGTAGGTGCCTGTTGTGAATTAATAAAAGTGAATTAATAAAAGTGCTTAATAAAGATTATTAAAACCTTTAGAAAAGTGCAGGGTTCTGACCCTGCACTTCTGATTGGCCGATAATAGTGACATCTGATTGGTCCGTTCAGGAGAATCTGATTGGCTATTAGCGGGCCTCTCTCATTGGTTAAGGGAATTAATGCTTCCCGTTTTTTATTGGTTATTGGATCAGCAGCTTGCCTGTAAAAAGGGCTGTTGCTGCCGTAGTTTTTGCTCTGTTCCACAATGTTAAATAAAGAGTTGAAGTTCACTGTTCATCGTCTCGTCTCCAATCCTTGCGCCCATGCGCAGAACTTAACACTGGCGATGAGGATGGGATTTGGAGACGTCAGAGCTGACTGAGCACTACAGAGCGCCAAACAGAGCATGTGGCTGAAGACACACCAATGGCTGAACCATGTCTAGCAGCATCATACCACCCGCTCCATTTAACCCGACACAAGAAGACTGGGACTCATATATGGACCGATTCCAGATGTTTCTGGAGACCAACAACTTGAAGGATGACACTACCGGAAAGAAGCGAGCGGTATTCCTAACTCACTGTGGGCCGACCGTGTTTAAGATGGCCAAGGCACTAGCCAAACCGGCTGAGGTGAAGTCCATGGACTGGGACGTCCTCGAGCCCCTTCTACGCACTACATACCAACGATAAGGTACAACCCCTTTTATACCCTGTAGTAGTCTCTCCATCAAGCTCTGAAAAATTCCTACGCACCGATCGTACCAATGCTTGTTTGAAGGCATGAATTTTATCAAAGAGACCAGTGGAAGGGAGAAAGCATTGCGGATTTCATAGCGGATCTCCGGAATTTGGGAGGCCTCTGCGGGTTCGCCGACCTCGAAGAGGCCCTGAAAGACTGAATAATTCTGGGATTAGATGCACCCCATGTGCAGAGTAAACTGATGGCGAAAGGCAACATGAGCCTTGCAGATACCATCACTGACTCTACTGCAGCAGAAGCAACCAGGAAGTCGGCTGCACGAATGCACCGCACCCACGACCCGCTCCGCCAACTCGCCGGTGAAATCTCGCCTCACCTGGAGGGACAGGCAACGACAGCCCACCATGAGGACCTCGAATCATCATCAGAAAGAGATGAAGAAGAGGTCAACCAGCTCTGGCATCAACGAAACCAGAGAGTACAGTACCAATGCACTGGTTGTGGGGCAAACCACCCACGTTCAGACTGCAAATTCCTCGATGCGCTCTGCCATGTGTGTGGGAAAAGAGGTCACATCGGAAGAGTTTGTAGAAGCAAGCAAGGATCCAAACCACCTCAGAGGGGTCCAACTACTGCCAGCCCACAGGAACTCGTCCTGTGAATCAAGAAAACTTAACACAACAATGGAACAACCACTCCTACAGAAACAAACCACTAGCCCAGTCAATGAAGCGGGAAGAGGCACACCAAACCATTACGATCGGTCACGCCTCATCATTAGATGCCAAGAAGATCCGGGTGAAGGTCGCCATCGAAAACCAGCCCTGCCTGATGGAAGTCGATTCTGGATCATCCCTCTCAATGGTTTCCTGGAAGACCCTTAAACAATTAATCTCCACCATCCGGCGGCAAGACCTCAGATTCCAAAGAATCATACTTAAGGACTATCAGGGAAATCGAATTCCAGTCGTCGGATCCAGCAAAGTCCGTGTCTCATTTAAAAATCGTACTGCATCCCTACCACTAACCGTAGTCGACAGGGATCGGCCTAGTTTGTTAGGCCTCCAATGGTTCGCCCCACTTGGAATTGAAGTAGCTGGCATTCACCGAACCGATGACTGGGAAGAGGCCATCATCCGGGAGTTCCAGGACGTCTTCAAAGAGAAATTAGGTGACTACAAGGGGACCCCGATATCATTTAACCTTAACCCCAAGGTAGCTCCCATCCGCCTTAAGCCTCGTCGAGTTCCATTTGCCCTTAAACCAAAGATTGATGAGCAGCTTGATAAATTGATAGTCCAAGGTGTGTTAGAACCAACCGACCACGCTCCCTGGGAAACCCCAATCGTAACACCCATCAAGCTGGATGGATCATTAAGAATTTGTGGGGACTACTGAGCCACTCTGAATCACGCCCTTCAGCAGAACGCTTACCTGGTACCGGTGGTACAACACCTTCTCCATTCTCTGGGGGGCGGAAAAGTCTTTGCTAAATTGGATTTAGCACAGGCATACCAACAACTGCCTGTAGACAAAAAAACGGCAGAGGCACAAACTATCGTTACGCACTGAGGTGCATTTAAGTGCAACCGATTCCAATTCGGAGTTAGCGTGGCCCCAGGAATTTTTCAGAGCTTGATGGAGAGACTACTATAGGGTATAAAAGGGGTTGTACTTTATTTTGATGACGTTCTAATTGCTGCTCCAACTGGAGAAATACTAAGGGAGCGCCTGAGGTTAGTGCTCCAGAAATTTAAAGATTCTGGCCTTAAAGTAAAAAAAAAAAAAAGTGTCAACTATGTACAGATAAAGTAGAATTTTTGGGGTACTTAATCAATAAACAAGGCATTCACCCCACCAATAGCAAGCTTAGGGCAATCAAAAATGCTCCAAGGCCCCAAAATAAGACTGATCTCCAAGCTTTCCTGGGCCTTATCAATTTCTACAATGTGTTCCTGCCCCATAAAGCGACCGTAGCCAAGCCCCTACATCATCTGTTGGACAAAAAGGCAACCTGGGTCTGGGGACACTGAGAGGAATATGCGTTCCGACAAGTAAAAAACTTATTGACTTCAGATGCTGTTTTGATGCAGTATAATGAGACTTTGCCTTTAACGATTACATGTGATGCATCACCATTCGGAGTGGGTGCCATTTTGAGCCATGTTTTACCAAACGGTAGTGAAGCCCCTATTGCCTACTTTTCAAAAACGCTATCAAAAGCTGAACGTAACTATAGTCAAATCGATAAAGAGACTCTTGCTGTCGTTTCTACTCTTAAACGATTTCATGAATATATTTACGGGTGAGTTTTTACTATAGTCACCGACCACAAACCTTTGCTGGGGATTATAGTGGGGGATAAGCCAACCCCTTATATCTTATCTCCCAGAATGACTCGCTGGTTGGAATTCTTGGCTGCATATAATTATAAACTGCAACACTGCCCGGGGAAAGCCATCCCCACACTGACGCACTAAGCCATGCACCACTTCCTGAAACCGTTGACGACCCAGCTCCAACCGTCGTGACGCTCCAAATTGAAACACTTCAATCACCACCACTGACAGCTCGAGATATCGCAATCGAAACCAAATGCGATCCCGTTTTGGCGTGAGCTGGGTCGAGCAAGGATGGCCATTGGATCAAATCCCTGACAACTTCAGTCCTTTCAAGAATCGACAGATGGAACTGTTTTCACAGAAAGGCTGCATAATTTGGGGGGATAGAGTCGTCGTCCCAGAGCAGCTGCAACGAGTGGTATTGAAAACCTTGCATGAAGGCCACCCCGGCATAGTGCGCATGAAGGCACTCGCATGAAGCTATGCGTGGTGGCCAGGTATCGACAAGCAAATCGAGGTCTGGGTAAAGACTTGTTGCAAATGCCAGGAAGTTAGCAATGCCCCACCGAAAGCAACCCCAACAGAGTGGGAAACACCCAGGGGACCATGGTCCCGTATTCATATTGACTTTGCAGGACCTACTAAAGGACACACATTCCTAGTAATGGTGGATGCCTACTCAAACTGGCTTGAAATCCATGAAATGAAAAGTACCACAATGGAGTTGGTCATCAGGAAATTGGACAGATTATTCGCAACCCATGGACTGCCAGACGTTCTGGTATCCAACAACGGGCCCCAGTTTACCGTGCTTTCTTTTGAACAGTATTTGGTGGACCATGGTATTCGTCATGCGCTAACTTCGCTGGCGCATCCTGCGACCAATGGAAGAGCCGAGCACATGGTACAGTTCGTCAAAAAAAACCCTACATAAAATGGACTATGGCGATATCGAAGATAAGATTAACCGGATACTCCTCCTTCAACACATCACTCCACACAGCGTGACCAACAAAACTCCGGCCGAATTGTTAATGGGACGAAAACTCCACTCTCACCTTGACCGACTACACTCATCGTACGAATCAGAAAACCCACACGGATCCAGTGGGAAATGCCGCAAATTCCAGATAGGCGACTTAGTCTTCGCTAAAAACTTTTTGGGCGATCCGTTGTGGGTCGAGGCAACTGTAATCCAAGTCACAGGACCCACGTCATACCGAGTAAAAAGTCGCGATGGAAGAATATGGAAGCGCCATATTGATCAGCTGCGTTTGAGGGTGCAACCTCGTTTCTGCGACTCCGGTAACTTCCAAACTGAGGGGGGAGGAGATGCCGAGGAGACCAAGTTCGAAATGACAGAAAGCATGAGTGGAAGAAGTGAGCATTTGGAGGAATCAGAGAGGGTGGTGGACTTGCCTCAAAGAGACACCTCATCAGAAGCAAGCCCACAAAGGCAAGAGGACAACGAAGACATTAGCGGTACCGAGTTTTTAAATGAAGGACCGGAGGTAACCTACCCGCCAGAAAACGTCCTGCCCAAACAAGATTATAAACAAGTACCGGGGGGACAGCGAAAATCTATCAGACAATCTAAACAACCGGCCTACCTCAAAGATTACGTCACCACACCCCTTAAACAGAACCCAGGGGGAAGGGATTTTGTGAATTAATAAAAGTGAATTAATAAAAGTGCTTAATAAAGATTATTAAAACCTTTAGAAAAGTGCAGGGTTCTGACCCTGCACTTCTGATTGGCCAATAATAGCGACATCTGATTGGTCCGTTCAGGAGAATCTGATTGGCTATTAGCGGGCCTCTCTCATTGGTTAAGGGAACTAACGCTTTCCGTTTTTTATTGGTTATTGGATCAGCAGCTTGCCTATAAAAAGGGCCGTTGCTGCTGTAGTTTTTGCTCTGTTCCACAATGTTAAATAAAGAGTTGAAGTTCACTGTTCATCATCTCGTCTCCAATCCTTGCGCCCATGTGCAGAACCGTGCCCATTTTCATGTCTTCACAACTGCAATTTGCAATCAAATAAAAATACATTTTAAAGAACCGTCCACAAAAGTGAAAGCCCGTAAAAATAGCATAAGCGTTAGAAGGAGCTGCCAGTAAGCTGAGCAGAAGGGTGCCTGAACGAACTGATAAGCTTTAATTAGAAATGAAAGGACTTCATTGTGAAGGCTTCTCTAATCCCTAAAGTGGAAGCTGTGAATTGTGCTCAGGGAGATGCAGTGTTTTGAGCAATCTTACGCATATTCCTTCTGAGCGGGGGGGGGGGAAGAGCCTGGGTTCAGATGGGCACATGTCCACAAAAGGATTAACTGATTTATTAATTAATGTTGTAATATTCCCAGGAGCCTGATTGCTGAGAATACAGTGGGCGGCCCCAAAAAACCAAACTGATAGCTCATCAAACAATTCAGTCCAGAATTCTAATGAAAAGAAGACGTAGGGATGACACAATAGCAGGGATCCAATATTTGAGGGGCTGCCACAAAGAAGAGGGGTGTGTGTGTCAATCTATTCTCCAAAACACTTGAAGGCAGGACAAGAAGCAATAGATGGAAACTTATCAAGGAGAGAAGCAACTTAGGACGAAGGAGAAATTTCCTGACTTTGAAAACAATTAATCCATGGAACGACTTGTCTCCAGAAATTGTGGGTACTCCAACACTGGAGGTTTTTAAGAAGATATTTGTCTGAAAAAGTATAGGGTCTCCTGCTTGAGCAGAAGGTTGGAATAGAAGACCCCCAAGGTCCCTTCCCATTCTATTATTTTGTTATTCTCTCCCAAGCACAAATGTAAATTTTTTTGAATCCCACCACTGATTGTATCTTAACTGTTCCCCGATCAATTGCAAGTATGGAATAGAGTATGGCTCCTCCTGCCCCCTCTCCTCCTCCTTCTCCTTCCTCCTTCTCCTTCCTCCTCCTCCTCCTCCTCTTCCTCCTCCTTCTCCCTGTCCTCTCCTCCCCCCTCTCCTCCTCCTCCTCCTCCTCCTGCTTCTCCTGCTCCTCCCATACACATCCCATGAGCTTTCATAGTCAGACTAAAGAAATTATGTTCCCTTTTAGCTCTCTCCATGGTTTCCCAGCTCCTATTACCTTTTTTTAAAGATGAAGCAAAGTTGAAAACGACATCATTAGAGGATCATTAGAGACAGAATGGTAAACTCCGCACACATTGTTGTCTTTACAGTTCGTTTTCAGAAATTTGTTTCTGGATTATCTGGGATCTTTTTTCCTCCTCTCTAAATCATCTGATAAATAGGAATCAAAGAACTGTGTTGGTCCAATAGAAGGAAACACAAAACGGATGAAATATATGTTATCAATTTAGTGCAGCAAAGGGGGTTGCAATATCTTTTCTGAGACTGGCCTAATTTAAAAACAAAAACAAAAACTCACGCCAAATATGCTAGAAAATAAATAGGATTTTTATTCTTGGTGATGAAGGAATAAAATATATCCTCAGGGCACATGAGAATCAGCCAAAGTGTCTTAGTTGTTGGTCACCATTGATGATGCTTCTGTAACAGCATCAATGAGCTGGAAAGATCAGAAAGTTGTTGGCTTCCTGTTATCTTTTAGCAACCAAAATTGCGATAAATTATTTGTGCCACGTAGAAAAACAAAACCTTCCCTTTTTTTCTTTCTCTCTTCATTCCTTATGGAAAAAAAACAGACCGGCTATTTATGGTAATTTCTTTCAAAAGAGAAAGGGATTTTGAAAACCTTCTCAAGGGTGGTACACACAATTCTTGCATTATTTAGTTCTGACATTTATGAATGAGAAATGAGAAGGACCTGAGGTGCGTGCGTGTGTGTGTCTGTGTCTGTGTGCGTGTGTGAAATCTTCCCTTCCTGGCCTGTTCTTGTGTCCATTGAATCCTTGGGGTGTGAGTGGGGAAATCTACAATGAAAACCCCCAAATTCTCTTCACTAGTTTCTGACTAACACAAAGATGAGCGATGGAAAGTGTCAACTCTAGCAAGCCCTCAGCCAAATAATTTCCAAAATTATCGGTTGCACTTGATGATCTCTGGCAGAAGTAGGATGGGTTAGTGCCATGATGGCAAACCTCTGGCATGTGTGCCACAGGTGGAACGCATAGCCCTCTCTGTGGGCACTCCATCCGTCACCCCAGCCTGGCTCCACCACACATGCGTACATGCCTCCCACCAGCCAGCTGGTTTTCAGGTCTCTGCCGGGCATGTGCGGAGGGCGGGGTGCATGTGGGGGACACATGTGCACATGTGAAGGTGCTTGCATTGCATGGTTGGAAGAAATATCCTTCTGGGTTCAATTCCAAGTGGGGAAAAAAGACACTGTTGACTGCTTGGAAAGATGATTTAATGGTGGACAAGATGACATGCCTTGGTGAAGAAAGAAGGAAAAGAGGCAAGATGCTGGGAGTGCAATTGTTTTATACCTTCTGTTGGGATTTGAATTTGAGTTTGTGTTCTGATTGGTTGTCAGACTCCCATGAGGCCATGCAGGGGTAACTCTGTAGGCTGTCCTGAGTCCCAGGCTTGGTTGAGCCTTGCTGGATGACGATGTAATGAAAGGGCTTTATGCAATTCCTATTATCACTCTACCTGGAGATCTTTGTTGTGTAAAATAGACTAGCCTAGGCCAGAACAATGGTTCATTAGCAAAGGTGAGTGTCATGCCCCTGTCGGAGTCTGACTCTGAAGCAGAGATGGAACAGCTGACAGGGAGTGGGAGTGTAGCTCCAGTGGTTGTGGAGGAAACTGGAGAAGGGCACAGGTTGGCTGGGCATTCAGAGGAAGATCCAGGCTCATCCCCTCTTCATCCTATGACACACAGAGAGGAATAGATAAGGGAGAAACGTAAGTGGTGTGGTCTAGGGGGGAGGAAGGGGTCCTGATCCCCTTCATGGGCTGCAGCTGTGAGGACTGGTTAAAAAGGACAAACTGCGCATGGCAAAGTTGCTGGAAGCAAAGCGTGCATTCTTATCAGAGCTTATGAGTGTTTTGGTTTCCTCCCACCTATGGTTGCTGCATTATCTAGTAGAAGTCTGCAATTAATCATCCTTGCTGCTGTAGTAATTCCTTCAGTATGGTGTGTTCGGTTTTTTTTATTTTGAATTAACTTTACTTTGTGTGTGGACCAGAGGTGGGTCTTCAGCAGGTTCTGACCAGTTCTGGAGAACCGATAGTGGAAATTTTGAGTAATTCGAAAACCGGCAAATACAACCTCTGACTGGATATTTTATAGTATCCTTCCCCTGCCACACCCACCAAGCCACACCCACAGAACTAATAATAAAAGAAATTGAATCCCACCACTGGTGTGGACTGCATTTACTCCCTCCGTAAATTGTTTTCTTTAAGAGTTTGATATCCTGTCGAGGATAATTGGACATTGGGGCCAAGTTGGAGGCATTTGTGAGTTGCTTATTCTTGTGTCATACCCCGGGTCATCACCGTGGGGGGGAGAAGTGAGTTTCTGCCTCTCTGAGTTTCTACTTTTCTTTTTAGGGGAAATATTCTGCCTTTTTAATATTTCCTAGGATATTTCATTTTTCTAGGAGAGGGGTGGGTGCTTCCTACAGAATTTTGGGGTTCTGCACACCTGTACACACTCTCATGCCCATTTTGGGCCTGGAAAGCCTCCTGCACCAATCTGGAAGCCAAAATGGGGCACAGGGGGCAAGGCACTTGCATGGGACGCACTCACATTGCATTTTGGGGTTGCACAACTGCACATGCGTACTTTGGGCCCTCAGCAGGGGTGGGATTCAAAAATTTTAACAACCGGTTCTGGGGGTATGGCTTAGTTGGTGGGTGTGGCTTGGTGGTCATGTGACTGGGTGGGTGTGGCTTGGTGGTCATGTTATTGGCTGGGCGTGGCCAACTCAACATCACTCACATTGAGGCACGCATCTCCTCGCCTGGCCTCTCAAGACTGTGGGGATGCTGCAACAGTCGTAAGTGTGAAAAATGGTCATAAGTCACTTCTTTCAGTGCCATTGTAACCTTGAATGGTCACTCCACCCAAGCAAAGGAGGGAAAAAACTCCAGAGATGTTCCTGAGACAGGAAGTCTAATATTGCCAAGAATGTAATAAGAGTTAACGGAGAGGCAGTTTCTGTAAGCAACACCAGAATGTTTCCTTCCTGCCTTCCTTACAGGATTAGGCCAGTATTTTCTTCTACCAACTGGTTCTCTGAACTGCTTAGAATGTTACAACCAGTTCTAGCAAAACAGTGCGAACTGGTAGAATCCCCACCCCTGGCCCTCAACACCAAAATGTTAGCCATCATTGGGTTAGTGCATCCCTCCTTGCTTTCCTTGATCTCAGAGCAGCTCTCAGTACCATTGACCATGGTATGTATTGCATTTGTCTGGGTGTGGGATTTGGGGTTCGGCAGTGGAGTCTTATGCTGTTTGGGTTTTTTTTTTTTTTTACAATATAACAGAGTTAGAAGGGACCTTGGATCAGTGGTGGCATTCAAATTTTTTTACTACCAGTTCTGCAGATATGATTTTGTGGGCATGGCAGTGGAAGGATGCTGTAATATCTCCAGTCAGAGGTGATATTTGCCACGTCTCTGGACTGCCCAAAATTTCCACTACTGGTTCTCCAGAAGTGGCCTGAACCTGCTGAATACCAGCTCTGCCTTGAAGGTCTTCTTATTCAACCCCTTGCTCAGGCAGGAAAGCATTTCAGGCAAATGGCTGTCCAATCCTTTCTTAAAAACTTTGGTGACTCCATTGAGATGGCAGAGACAGAGACCACAATTTAATCTTCCAGATTAACAGAAGAACAGAGTTGGAAGGGTCCTTGGAGTTCTTCTAGCCCAACCCCTTTCTCAAGCTGGAAACGCTATATAATTTCTGGCAAGTGGCTGTCCAATTTCTTCTTTGAAAACTCCAATGATGGAACATCCACAATTTCTGGAGGTAAGTCGTTCCAGAGAGAGGGAGAGAGGGAGGGAGGGAGCAATGGAGAGATGAGAGAGATAGTGAAAGAGAGGGAGGAAGGGAGAGAAAGAGTGAGAGAGGAGAGAGGGAGGGAGAGAGAGAAAAACAGGAAGAGAGAGGGAGAGAGCGAGGGAGAGGAAGAGAGGGAGGGAGAGGGAGGGAAAGGGAGAGATGGCAAGTGGGAGGAGAGGAGAGAGGGAGAGAGAGGGAGAGAGAAGAGAGAAGGAGTGAGAGAAGGAGAGAGAGGAAAGAGAGAGGGAGAGAGAGACAGGAAGAGAGAGGGAGAGAGCGAGGGAGAGGAAGAGGGAGGGAAAGGGAGGGAAAGGGAAGATGGCAAGTGGGAGAGAGGAGGGAGAGAGAGGGAGGGGGAGAGAGAGGGGGGAGAGAGAGGGAGAGAGAGGGAGAGGGAGAGAGCGAGGAAGAGGAAGAGGGGGAGAGAGGGAGGGAAAGGGAGAGATGGAGAGTGGGAGAGAGGAGAGAGAGAGGGAGAGAGAAGAGAGAGGGAGTGAGAGAAGGAGAGAGAGGAAAGAGAGAGGGAGAGAGAGACAGGAAGAGAGAGGGAGAGAGCGAGGGAGAGGAAGAGGGAGGGAGAGGGAGGGAAAGGGAGAGATGGCAAGTGGGAGAGAGGAGGGAGAGAGAGGGAGAGGAGAGAGAGAGGGGGGAGAGAGAGGGAGAGAGAGACTTGTCCAAAGTTATCCAGAGAGCTTTTGTGGCTAACAATGGACTTGAACAAAGCACCTTTCCGACAGCATTGGAAACAGCAAAACCTTGTAGCAACTTATCAAACAGGAAAGCACCCATATAAAAATAACAGCAATTATAGACTGCCATTGAAGGCTGCTATAAAACAACTTAAATGAATATATATTATTCACACCTTGATTATGAATTATTGAGATATCTGCTTCTGCTGGTAAGAGCTCTTTTGGGTTGCAAGCCAAGGGGTTTTTTTTTGTAACCATCGATGTCAAGACTTCATATATCACTCGCTGAAATTTAATATAAGCCCCATCAGTTGCTTTAAAAACATTGAGCAGGCTGTTGATTTCATGCTGTACTGGAGTGATGGAAGACCACTGGGTCAGAAGCAGAATGCCTCTGCGTGCAAATGGGGCTGGGGGGTGGGGGAGTCCCCATCTTCCTGGTGTGCTCATGGACTTCCCAGAAGCATCAAATTATCCAATCTGGGAATCAAAGGTGAGCACAAGGAACTTTTTAATCTCACATTAAAGGCTTCTTATGGGAAAACTCACAAATATAATTGGCACTTCACATTTGGCTTCCCTTGTGTGTTGGGATAAAGAGAGGCAGTTTTAGGAGCTCTTTAGCAAGAGGAAGTTGGGTGTTTCTTCGGAGAAATACCTTCTTGTCCAGATGTTCTTCCAAAATAAGTGAGGTAGGTACAGGGGTGGGATTCTACCAGTTCGGACTAGTTCTATAGAACTGGTTGTTACAATTCTGTGCAGTTCGGAGAACCGGCAAATCGTGCCACTGGCTGGCCCTGCCCCTCCTGTTGGATTTCTGCTTTCTAGCTAATCTAAATCACAGTTGTACTGCTTTGCCTTCACCCAGGAGGCTTCCCTGAGGCCCAGTCAGGGGTGGTATTCAGGGGGTTGTGGTGTGGGGTGAGAGAAGTGGCCTGAGAGCACAGCTGAGCTTTCCTTAGGACTGAAGCTTCTATTTTTCAGTGCAGACTCAGGCAGTAGATTGCAGAAAAGTAGATCTGTGAGTGAATCTGCGATTCTGCAAGCAACTTAATCTGCTTTGCCTGATTTTGGGTAAAAGTTGCTCTTTCTTTATATATGTATGTGTGTGTGTGTGTGTGTGTGTGTTTTCTTAAGTATTTGTGGGTACTTACATGTATGGTATTCAGCTTTGTTCGGGTATTTTCCCACATCATTGTAGTTGTGCTTTTAAAGTTGTAGCAACGTTTCGGCAGAATCTCATCTGCCATCATCAGGCTTCCGTATTGTGTTCGTCTGTGATGGCAGATGAAATTCTGCCGAAACGTTGCTACAACTTTAAAAGCACAACTATAATGATGTGGGAAAATACCCAAACTGTCGGGATTCAAAGAACTGACCGGTTTATCTCCTGAGGTGAATCCTGACACATTGTCTTGATTGGGGAATGAAATTCCGATCCTGACATTTGCAATATATCAACTTGAGCAGTAGGTGTCTTGTTCATTTGAGGATCCCCCCCCAGTTCAACTTATCTCGTGTCAGCGTGAACGTGCAGCAGGGATGGGGTGAGAGAGGGCTTGTCACTACAACTCCTCTCATTACCCGAAACAAAATACAAACAATCATTGGAGAAGTTAAAGCACAAACTGGAATTGAAACCACATTCTGTTTGGTAATTAGTGGCATTTAGCATTGCGGGGTGGAGGTGTGTAGGACTAATGAGGAGCGTGGATGTTAATTAGCTGAATAGGGTGGGGCTGCTTGATAAATTGCGCTGAGAGATGCATGATGTCAGTGCTGACTTTATCCGGTATATCCGTTGTTGCTGTGTTTGAAGGAAAACGATTGAAAATAAATCTACCTATTCACAACGAATCCTGTGAGTAAAGTAGTTTATTGTTGGAATTCCTACGTGTACAAATGAAGGCTAACCCAAAGTCAGTGCTCTCACCTTTATACTTAATCAAACAAACCTACTTCACTGTGGATAATGGCAGAAGGCATAGATCCCGAATGAACAATGGAGGAAGGCACAGAAGTGGTTGAAGACTATGGTGGAGAGGGCAATGGAAAACAAACGGGGGAAATGGCGAGAGAGGACGTGCCAGGGACAGGATAACCTATGGTAAGACCTAAAACAACTAAGGTGTGATTAAGTGACCCAGACCCAGAGAGGGAAAGGAGAAAGAATATAAGCAAAGGGAACACCCAATGGATTGGAAAGTGAAACATTGATCTGGGTCCGATGAAAGTCAATGGGCATTTCCAGAAAGTGACACATTAGAAATATTAAGGATGCAATTCGGAGAGATGACTTTAAAAGGATTAAAAGAGAGGGGAACCTCGATTCGGAAACAAGCATACCAATCTGAAAAGGACCCTTTATATGCATCCAGTCCATTAGGACTTCAGTAATCTGAAGTCAGAAGTGGATTGGACAGATCGGACTTATGTTCTAGAATGAAAGAAACATAGGGGAAGATGGATATTCAATGAGATCTCAATCAGTAGACCCACAGGACCTGAATTATGGGGTACGTTGGGGAGGTCAAGTACCAGGGAGGTGAGGGCCTCCTCCTCTAACAACCACGTTTGATGGGAACGCAAATAAAGTGGCTATTTTCTTAAGCCAAGTATTAAACCATTTTGATTTATATTCCCATTGTTATCTCTCAAATTGGTCAATGGTTGTGGCCATTACTGGAGTGTTAGTGGGAGAAGCACACAAATGGGCATCTGATCTATATTGCCATAGAGCGGAGGAGTTGGGGGGTATAGGACAATTTTTGGATGCATTACAAAATCGATTTGAAGATACATTTGCAGACAAGAAAGCTGAAGAGGATTTGTTAACAATAAAACAGAAAAGGAAAATAGCACGGGAATATGTAAATGAATTTTGATGAGTGGCTAGTAAACTCCCGTCATTACCAGAGAGTTTATTAATTCATATATTTAAAGAAGGAATAGACCCTAAATTACACCAAGCTTGTTTATATAGAGGTTCGTATACTACATTGACTGATTGGTATCATGTGGCGATTGAATTAGATGATGGTTTGCATCGTTTGAAGCTGAGACTGGAAGGACTAATACAACCATGAAAGTTTACAAATGCAAGTCCAAAATCACAACCCAGAATAATGTCAACACAAAATACTAGGAGAATATTTAGATGTTTTCGCTGTGATAGACCAGGGCATCAGGCTATGGATTGCGCAGTTCAACCTATAGCAGCGAAGGATCTGTGATCTACTACAGAATTGAATAGGACTAAACTAAATAGATGTGAGTGGCATGACCAAGACAAGGCGAGGGGAGTAGTGGAGAATCCATCAGTTATTCCAGGGGAGGATGAAAGGTCTGCTATGCAACCCACTACGCTGGGAGAAGCTGATATGGATAACGAAATACCAGATAACCCAATGGTAAGTGAACCTATTAATCCTTTCATTTTACCTGTGGGCTTATGGAATAAACAGACTTATCAGGGAATTAAGGTGGGGGCATTGATAGATATAGGATGCACAAGATGTTTAATAATTCAAGCAGTAGTTGATATATTAAATGTAAGGGTTATTAAATTAGGTGTTCCTATTAAATTTGAACAGGTGGATGGATCTATATTGGGTGGAGCTCCAGCAACTCATAGAACTGAATATATCAAAATGGTGATGGGGGAGCACTGGGAGTAGATTTCTTTTGTGGTGGTTCCTCACATGAGCGAAGAATTAATTCTGGGACTAGCTTGGCTTGATAAATGGAAATCCACTATACATTGGGAAGGTGGTTATAGTAAATTACGTCTAGCTATTGGTCCTAATCCACCATGCCATGATGATGGCCCGCCTTGCCTTTTAAATAATACAAATCAAGTAAATGAGGGAACACTTACCGAAAAACCCTATCCCATTGAGTATGAAGACTTAGCAGATGTATTCAAGGAAGATGGGACTGATTCTTTACCACCCCATCAACCTATGGATTGTGGCATCGAAATGATCCCAGGAGTGGCATTACCCAAACCATGAATGTACTCAATGACCCAAAAGGAATAGGAGGAAATGAGAAAATACATTGATAAAAATTTGAAAAGAGGATTTATCACTCCAGGAAAATCCCATATGGTAGCACCCATGTTATTCCAAGAAAATAAAGATGGAGGGCTGCGTTTATATGTGGCCTATCGAGGGTGGAACGCCACCTGTGTAGAACCATTGTATCCATTGCCATTAATGAAGGACTTACTAGCCACACTAGACAAAGGACGAATATTCACGAAACTAGACTTAAGAGAAGCCTATTATAGAGTAAGAATTCGAGAGAGGGATGAATGGAAAACCATGTCTAATTGCCCTCTTGGCAGTTACTACTATAATGTTATGCCATTCAGATTGCAAGGAGCTCCAGCAGTATTCATGCAACTGATAAACAAAGTTCTGCATGAATATTTGTATAAAGGTGTTTTAGTTTATTTGGTTGATATTTTAATTTGCTCTAATTCTAAGCAAGAACATATTAAATTAATCAGACAGGTGCTTAGAAAATTATTGAATGCCCAACTTTATGTGAGATTATCAAAATGTGAATTTCACACTAAACAATTAGATTATTTGGGGTATCATATTTCAGAACAAGGAGTAGAAATGGATCCCCAAAAAGTGGAAGCAGTATTAAAATGGCAAGCTCCAAAAACCAGGAAACAATTGCAAAGTTTCTTGGGATTTACAAACTTTTACAGACAATTTATTCCGTGTTTTGCTGAGTTGCTATACCACTAACAGATTTATTACAGACTAAATCAATTGGTATTGAAAATCCAAAACCAAGTGCTATGTTAAAGTGGACTGACCAATGCCAAACAGTGTTTGATAACCTAAAACATCTGTTCACAAAAGAGCCAGTATTGAAACACCCAGATACAACTCTACCATTTATCATTCAAGCGGATGCCAGCAATGTAGTGGTAGGAGCTGTTTTATTGCAAAGAAATAAAGAAGGTAGTTTACAACCATGTGCGTATACATCTAGGAAATTTAGTCCAGCTGAACAAAATTGGGCGGTTTGGGAGAAGGAAGCCTTTGCAGTCCATTGGGCACTACTGAATTGGAGACATTTACTAGAAGGAAGCTTACAACCGTTTGAGGTGTGGACCGATCATAAGAATTTAGAAGCACTCCAAAATCCATGAAGGTTGTCACCAAAGCAAGTTCGCTGGGCAATTTTTTTTAAACAGTTTAACTTCACACTAAAATACGTCCCATCAGGGAGAAACTTTATGGTGGATGCTTTGTCAAGGCTTCCTCAGTATAATAGTGTACGAGAGAATATAATCCAAACATTGATACCAACTACTAATAGAATAGAATCTTTATGATCCACAATACTTACAACCGACTTACCTACAATATTAACAGAAGATGAATGGTTAATAAATAATACAAATCAAATAGAAATGAAAGATGGGATCGCTTGGCGAGGAACTAAATTATATGTACCGAACACATTAAGATCAATAGTATTAAAAAAAATGTCATGATGTTAAATAGGCAGGACATTATGGGTTTCTAAAAACATTACATTTAGCAAAATGACAGTTTTGGTGGCCAGGCATGAGATCACATATAAAGAATTATATGAAATCCTGTCCTGTATGTATAATAAATAAAAATAAAATTGGAAAACCAGCAGGATTATTGCAAACAGTGTTTGAACTGATGAAACTCTGGCAAAACATTGGAATGGACTTTATAGTTGATCTATTCTCCAAACAAGCACATTTTGTCCCATGTAAAGGAATGCCATCTGCAAAAAAGTTAGCCGAATTATTTATAAACATATATATCGCTTACCTTGAAAAATAATATCCAATAGGGGAGTACAGTTCACCTCAAAATTCTGGTGGGAGTTTATTCATTTGATTGGCTCAACACAAGGACTAAGTACAGCGCATCATCCAGCTACCAACGGAGCAGCTGAAAGAGCAAACGCTGCCATTGAGCAATATTTCCATTGTAACGTTAACTATCAACAAAGTGATTGGGCAGATCTGATACCGTGTGCTGAGATAGTATATAACAAGACGGTACATTGCAGTACTGGTCATTCCCCTTTCCAAATAGTAAGTGGTATGGAATTTGTACCCATACCAGAATGGCCTTATAATGAACAAGGACTCAATATAGAGAACACAAATATCTGGGCAGATAAAATACCTAAACAATGGAATTCAGTTAATCTCACTTTGAAAAAAGTGCAGGAAATGTATAAAGTCCAAGTAGATAAAAAAAAGATCAGCACAAAAACAATATAATATTGGAGATTGGGTATATCTATTGAATAAATACCTACATCTTGGTTTAACTAGTAAAAAACTAAGTCCAAAATACATTGGACCATTTCAAGTTATACGAGTGATCAATCCTGTGACAGTTGGCCTTCGACTTCCCTCTTGGTTCAAAAGAGTCCACCCCGTATTTCATGTCAGTTTATTAAAACCTGCAAATATGACACGACAAGAACCCAGATTGCATACCCCAGGACCAGTCCGTGGTGACCATTATGAAATTGATGAAATACTCGATTCACATGGAGTGTTGCAATATTTAGTCCGGTGGACAGGCTATCTATTAGCTGATGCATCATGGATACCATATACAGATATATTAACATCTCATTTGAGATGACAGTTCCATATAAAAAAACCCTACCAAGCTGGGTAGGAGGGATGAAACACGATATATACATGTAACTAATAATAACCTTTCTTTTACAGAAGGAACAATGGTAGAGGGGGCCGCCTGTCGCGATTCAAAGAACTGACCGGTTTATCTCCTGAGGTGAATCCCGACACATTGTCTTGATTGAGGAGTGAAAGTCTGATTCTGATGTTTGCAATATATCAACTTGAGCAGAAGGCGTCTTGTGTGTTTGCGGATCCCACCCCAATTCAACTTATCTCATGTCAGCATGAACTTGTAGCAAGGATAGGGTGAGAGAGGGTTTGTCACTCCAACTCCTCTCATTACCCAAAATGAAACACAAACAATCATTGGAGAAGCACAAACTAGGAATTGAAACCACATTCTGTTTGGTAATTAGTGGTGTTTAGCATTGCGGGGTGGAGGTGTCTCGAATTAATGGGGAGGGCGGATGTTAATTAGCTGAATAGGGTGGCGCTGCTTGATAAATTGTGCTGAGGGACAAATGATCTCAGCGCTGAGTTTATCTGGTATATCCGTTGTTGCCATGTTTGAAGGAAAACAATTGAAAATAAATCGACCTATTCACAACAAATCCTGTGAGTAAAGGAATTTATTGTTAGAATTCCTACGTACAAACGAAGGCTAACAAAGCTGAATACCATATATATATATAAGCACAACTTTAAAAGCACAACTATAATGACGTGGGAAAATACCCGAACAAAGCTGAATGTCAGGCTGCGCTCCTTTTAGATCCCAAGAAAGAAATACTCAGACTCCATGGGGTAGAGCAAAATTATCCTTTTACCGGGAAATAAAGTGGTAGCTACAAAGCAATTCCGAAACTGAGAAATTGGCGGGTAGAATGCATATACAAAGAAATAGGTTTGCCCCCACCCCCCAAAGTTCAAATGATTCTTCCAATTAAAACTTTTGAAACGGCTCATGTGGTCATCTTCAGATGGTGATGAGACATCTTGTCAAATGACCTTGACATATTTTGATAAAAGTTCGCAGTTGCGCAAAAGAGGAAAAGATAGCCAGGAAACAAAAAGTTAAAGACAAGAATCCCCCCTCCCCTTGCTAGCCCAGCAAGGAATGCAAACACCTCCAGCTCTCTTCCCATATAAAATCCCCCCTCCCACCGTTGCCATGACAGCCGAGAGAAATAATGAAATAATAGCAGATAGTCAGGAAGGGGAAGGTATCTTGAGGCTGACATTCGGACCCCCTAGAAGAAGGACATAAGTCCCTGAAAGAAAAACAAAATAGTTATATGTTAACATTAATGTACATTTCTATGGTTTATCAGGATATTTGGCATGAAATTTCTTTAAAAGTTCAGGAGCCCTAAGGTCCTTTTCATTTACCCACTCAGAATGGGACGGAGGAAAATGTTTCCAAGCTACAAGGTATTGGGTACGACCCCTCCATTTTCTAGAGTCCAGAATTTCTTTAATTTCGAAATGTTGTTCTCCCTCAATTAATATTGGCACAGGGGGATCAGATTGGATTGGTCTCAAGGCACAGGTACGTTCTGGTTTCAACAAACTAACATGAAAAACAGGATGAATACGACGAAGAGTCTTTGGTAAAGTCAGTTGGACAGTTACAGGATTTATAATCCTCTCAATGGGGAAAGGTCCTACATACTTAGGACCCAATTTCTTTGATTTTTGGGTAGTTTGTAAATATTTGGTCGAAAGAAATACTTTATCGCCCACTTGATATGACATCTGTGGAGCTCGCTTTTTGTCAGCAAATTTCTTATGAGATTGGTGCGCCTCATCCAAAGCTTTGCGGACAATTTGGCCAATTAAATTGAAGTTGAGATATCCAATCACTCAATGACTGGACAGTTGGGTTTTCACCAGGCAGTTCAGGTATGGGTACAAAATCTTGCCCCGTTGCTATTTTGAAAGGAGTGAACCCCGTACTACTGTGAACAGAGTTATTATACGCCACTTCCGCAAAAGGTAACAGATCCACCCAGTTGTCTTGTTGAAAATTTATGTAGCATCGGAGGTATTGCTCTAGTACTCCGTTAGTTCTCTCGCAGGCTCCATTAGTTTGGGGATGGTGGGCGGAGCTTAAGCTTTGGGTGGAGCCTATTAACTTCAGAAATTCCCTCCAGAAATTAGAGGTAAATTGGACTCCTCGATCAGAAACTACACGTTCAGGTACACCATGCAATCGGTAAACGTGAAGAATGAAGAGTCTGGCTAAGGTTTTCGCCGAAGGGATCTTTGAGCAAGGAATGAAATGAGCTTGTTTGGAAAACAAGTCAGTCACTACCCAAATGACCGTGTGTCCACTGCTTTCAGGTAGATCCACTATAAAATCCATGGAAATTTCCTTCCAAGGGGCAGTTGGTCTGGCCACATTCTGTAACAGTCCTGGCGGCTTACCCGGCGGTCTTTTTGCTGAGGCGCAAATCGGACAACTCGCCACATAAGTCTCAATGTCCTTTTTCAAGGAAGGCCACCAAAACTGTCGTTTCACCAAATGCAAGGTCTTCACAAAACCAAAATGACCAGCCACTTTGGAATCATGGGTTTGTTGCAATACATGGCTTCTCAGGGTTTGTGGTACATACAATTTCGCCCCCATCCAGGCTAGGCCATCTCGAATGGTGCAGTTATTCGCATTTGCCAGAAACCACTCATCTGTCTTCAAAGCCTCCTTAAACTGTTCCATCATATCAGTGGGTAGATCTCTCTCCTGGTTTCTTTTCTGTGCGCGGGTAACAACAGGGGCAGCCAGTTGTGTAGTGGATACGATTGGCCTAATCACTTCTTTTCGGATACTGTTGTATTGAGGCATTCTAGACAAAGCATCTGCCATAAAATTTTTCCCCCCCGGGATATATTTCAAGGAGAAGTTGAATCGCTTGAAGAACTGAGCCCACCTAACTTGTTTAGGGGAGAGTTTCCGGGGGGTCTTTAAAGCTTCTAAGTTTTTATGGTCAGTCCACACTTCAAATGGGTGTTTCGCACCTTCCAGAAAATGCCTCCAAGCTAATAAAGCCCAACGGACTGCAAATGCTTCTTTCTCCCAAACGGCCCATCTCCTTTCAGTCTCAGTGAATTTACGAGAAGTGTAAGCGCATGGTTGTAGTGTTCCCTTCTCGTTCAATTGGAGTAAGACCGCCCCCACTGCTACATCGCTTGCATCAGCTTGGATCACGAAAGGGGCGTCCATGTCAGGGTGTTTCAGTATTGGTTCTGCAGCAAAAAGTCTCTTAAGTTTTTCAAATGCAGCTTGGCACTCCATAGTCCAATTCAATGGTTGACTGGGCTTTGGTTTCAATTCCCCCTTTGTTTTTAGGAGGTTGGTGATGGGCATAGCTATTTTTGCGAAAGACGGGATGAATTGGCGGTAAAAATTTGCAAATCCCAGAAAACTTTGAAGCTGTTTACGAGTTTTCGGTGGGGCCCAGTCCAAAACGGCTCGCACCTTTTCTGGGTCCATTTCAATGCCTTCGGGGGAGATACGATATCCCAAGTAGTCAATTTTTTCTTGATGGAACTCACATTTGGATAATTTGGCGTATAGTTTGGCGGCCCTCAGCTTGTGTAACACAGAGCGTACCAACTTCACGTGGTTGTTTCTTGTCTCCGTGTAGATAAGAATATCATCAAGGTATACTAGAACACCTTTGTACAAATATTCGTGAAGCACTTGATTGATCAATTGCATGAAAACAGCAGGCGCCCCCTGTAAGTCAAAAGGGAGAACATTGAACTGGAAACACCCCATTGGGCAGTTGAACGCAGTCTTCCACTCGTCTCCCTCCTTTATCCGGATCCGGTAGTATGCCTCTCTCAAGTCCAGCTTTGTGAAAATTTTCCCCTTTGCCAGGTGGGCTAACATGTCCTTCATCAGAGGGAGGGGGTACATGTTCTCTACGGATACTGCGTTCAGGTTTCTATAATCAACTACCAGACGTTTGGAGCCATCTTTCTTCTCGCGGAACATCACAGGGGCCGCTACTCGAGGTCTGGCAGGCGTGATGAAACCTCGTTCCAAGTTCTTGTCAATAAACGCCCTCAATTCCTCCAACTCCCCCGGTGTCATCGGATACATCTTCGGTTTCGGGAGCGTCACCCCCGGCAGGAATTCAATGCTACAATCGGTCGACCGATGGGGGGGGAGTTCGTCGGAAGCCTCTTCACTAAACACCTCTCTTAAGTCCCAATACTCCTTCGGGATTTTCTCCTCTCCTTCCACGTGTTCGGCACCCGTAGAAGCTATCTTGGCGAGTGCCTGGGACTTCGGATGGGATTCCTCCTCCCCTTCCGGATAGGGTTGCTCCTCCCCTTCCGGTGGCCGATCGGTGCGGATGCGTATCCACCCCTCTCTCCAATTTACATGGGGATTCCACTTCCGAAGCCATGGTAATCCCAATATTAGAGATTGTTCCATCCCAGGGGCCACAATAAAACACAGGGTCTCATGATGGTTTCCCATGGTCATCTCTAGGGGTTCGGTTACAAAACGTGCGGGGCAACCTCCCGCCACCGACCCATCCAGTTGGCAAAAGGATATGGGCGTTTTTAGAGTTCTCAGTCCAATGCCCATCCCCTTAACCACTTTCATGTTAATTACACACCTCGTGCACCCCGAGTCCAGTAAGGCCATCATCACTCCCTCAGTCCCCGAGGTGGGCTGCCTTAACTTTATTGGGATGGTCATGGGCCCTTGATTAGGACTTACCGGGACGTCATCTTCCGAATCTGTCTCGTTCTCGTCGAGTGGGGTTGGAGGTCCCAGCTCCTCTCCCGCCGAAAGGGCGACCTCTACAACCTCTCCTGTCTTCAGCCCTGTCTCGCGGGGTTTGGTTGAGGGGTTTTTTGGCCTTCTTCCGGGGTCCCGCGCTTTCGGTGGGTTCACCTTTACTCGACAATCCACCATCCGGTGGCCCTCCTTTCCACAACGGAAACATGTCGTGGTTTTGGCTCCTGCTGCCATCCCTCTCGGTTGGGGCCCTGAAGTCTCCCGGAGACGGGGGGGAAGCGGTTTTCTCCAGGTGGGACCTCCTCTGCGTCTGTTTCTGGCTAGATCAATGTCCACCTCTTCCGCCAGCAAGTACCATGACTGTAACTCACGTGGATCCCTTCTGGAGATGCATGTGTGGTATACATCTTCATTTAAGCCATCTTTATAGGCTTCCACCAGGGCCCCCTGGGACCAACCTCGGATGTGGTGTGCCAGCTGCCTGAATTCTTGGGTGTAGTCTGCCACCGATCTCCCCCCTTGAACTAGGGTCTTCATTCTGATTCTGGCCTTTCTCTCTGCCAGAGGGTCCTCAAACCTTCTCCTCAATGCAGTCATGAAAACATCGAGGGTTTGTAGTTGGGGGGAGTTATCATTGTACAAAGTCACCACCCAATCTGCTGCCATCCCTTCCAGGGTTCTGGTAACGCATGTCACTTTGGCTGCTTCAGAGGTGAACTCCCGCTCAAATTCTGCCATATAACTCCCAACTTGTACCAGGAAAAATCCCAAATCTCTTGGATTTCCTCCAAACTTTACATCTAGGGGGGGCAGGTGGCGTCTTCTAGGAGCCACTCCTATTGCTGGGGCTCCCCGGGCGGCAGTGGGCGGTTGCGCCGGCGGAAGCTGGGCAAGGGGGGTAGAGGTAGCTTGGCTCCCCCGGGCTGATCTCGCTCCCTCTTCCCCCTCATACCTTTGAGTTGTGCCGGGCTCTCCAGGAACATCCAAAGAGATTTTCTTGGCTTCATCCAGCTTGCCTTCCATCTCCTCCCCCTCCTGCCAAAGCCGTCCCCTCGCACCTTTTCGTCTTACAGTGATCCTGGGAGGAGGGGGGCCTTCAGGGTCTCTCCAACCAACCCCCAACGACCATCTGGGTATCTCAGCTGAGGTTTCTTCCAGAGTCAGTTCGGCCAGCAGGTCAGCCACCGACCCTTCCGGCAGCGGCATGGGCTGCCCCCCCACAGCTCCCTGATCCTCTTCATCGCCGGTTGGAGACGACATGGGATGAAACCCCCTCGGAAGAAAAGTTGCTGTTTTCTCTGGGTGGGTTGATGTGAGTGTTTCGGAATTATGTCAGGATGCGCTCCTTTTAGATCCCAAGAAAGAAATACTCAGACTCCATGGGGTAGAGTAAAATTATCTTTTTACTGGGAAATAAAGTGGTAGCTACAAAGCAATTCTGAAACTGAGAAATTGGCGGGTAGAATGCATATACAAAGAAATAGGTTTGCCCCCACCCCCCAAAGTTCAAATGATTCTTCCAATTAAAACTTTTGAAACGGCTCATGTGGTCATCTTCAGATGGTGATGAGACGTCTTGTCAAATGACCTTGACATATTTTGATAAAAGTTCGCAGTTGCGCAAAAGAGGAAAAGATAGCCAGGAAACAGAAAGTTAAAGACAAGAATCCCCCCTCCCCTTGCTAGCCCAGCAAGGAATGCAAACACTTCCAGCTCTCTTCCCATATAAAATCCCCCCTCCCACCGTTGCCATGACAGCCGAGAGAAATAATGAAATAATAGCAGATAGTCAGGAAGGGGAAGGTATCTTGAGGCTGACACTGAAGAGCATACATGTAAGTACCCACAAAAACTTAAGAAAACACAAACACACATACACACACACACACATATATATATTTACAATATTTATATGCAAGCCATGCCCAGCCAGTCACATGACCACCAAGTCACCCCACCTGTCAGCAAGCCACACCCACCCAGTCACATGGCCACCAAGCCACATCCACAAATTAGACCATGCCCACAGAACTGGTTGTTAAGAAATTTGAATCACACCCCTGGGTAGGTAGCATTACACAAGTGTGCTCTCGGGTTCAGCTTATGACCACTCACTCACACACTCACATCTCTGGAAAACTGCCACACTCAATCCCAAATCAATTGAACACCGACACACGAAATGCTTCTTTAAAATACGGAGAGATCCAGTGAATTTAAAATAACAGCAATTTTTTTACTGATATATTTTTTCTTTACACACCAGGGGTCTTCAAACTTGACAGCTTTAAGACTTCTGGACTTCAACTCCAAGAATTCCTCTTCCAGTCATGTTGGTTCAGGAATTCTGGGAGTTGAAGTCCACCAGTCTTAAGCTTGCCAAGTTTGAAGACTCTTGTTACACTCTCTCTCTCTCTCTCTCTCTCTCTTCCTTTCTGTCATCCACACTTACCTAGCATCTACTGCTAGGCTGCCAGGCACTAGCCAGAGGGACAGAAGTTGTCAAGGGTGGGATCCAAAAATGACTCAAAGAGTGGGCAAACTTCAGGACCAGAGGTGGTTTTCAACAGGTTCTGACCAGTTCTGGAGAACCAGTAGTGAAAATTTTGAGTAATTCTGAGAACCGGCAAATACCACCTCTGACTGAAGATTTGACAGTATCCTTCCCCTGCCACGCCCACCAAGCCACGCCCACAGAACTGGTAGTAAAAAAAAAATTGAATCCCACCACTGTTCAGGATCTCTTTTATCCCCAAAAGTACTTGATTCAACTTTTGTCCTTTCTGTCGTGTCCGTCGCAGGTTGGTGGGCATGGCAGGGGAAGGATACTGCAAAATCCCCATTCCCTCCCCCTCCCCTCCCCTCTCCACCCCACTAACCTGCTTTCCAGCTCCGTTCTCCTGTGCAGGGCAACCAAAGAAGGCCCAGCCAATCAGCTGAGACTCAATGGGAGACAGAGAATAGATGGGGCCAGGGCCAGTCAGAGGTGGTATTTGCCAATTCTCTGAACTACTCAAAATTTCCACTACTGATTCTCCAGAACTGGTCAGAACCTGCTGAAGACCACCTCTGGATACAATATTATATACCCAAAGAACTATAGACTTGTGTGTATCTGATACACTTTCAGGCTTTCAAGATTGATATCAGTCTCATAAAGTAGACCAGGCAGATCATCAGAAGACCATTTCTACTTTATTGTAAGGATAACTTCAACAGAATCTTGCAAGATTGACAGTACGTTTCTCCCCCACCACCTCCTCTTCCTGGATTTTTAAAGAAAGTTTGCAAAGGAATTGTCAGATATAATGGCAAAGGCAGGTAATATTTTATTAAGTGCTACTCAGAACCACAGAGTTTTAAACAACATGTCTTGAAAGTTTTTACATAAATAAAAATTAAACAAGAACAAATGTATAAAAGAAAAACAGAAACAGATAAAAGAAAAAAGTGCTAGAAAAAGAGGAGGAAAAATAAAATAAAATAAAGCAGCTTCCAATCTTTATATTTAAAAAAAGGTTATCATTTTTCCCCTTTAGAACTGTGTTATATAGTTCCCCTCTTCCCATATTCAACCCACAGAACTGCAGTTTTCATGCCATATTACAGTAACTGTGGAAAAGTAATGCTTCACTAATGCCAATTCTAACCTGATGAGTACCTTAGAATCTCTTCAGGCATGCCACTTCCAAAGCAAATTTTCAATTATTAGCTGTAGAAATTTGAGAGTTCTTTCCTGAATATGAAAACTGAGTATTTAGGTACGTTGTGTAGTATAGCTAATAACCCCTTTTGTTGGATGACACACAAGTGTTGCAGAGAGAGAGGGAGGGGGAGGGGGAGAGAGAGAAAGAGAGGAAGCGAGGGAGGAAGAGATAGAGAGGGAGAGGGAGGAGGGAGAGAGGAAGAGAAAAGGAGAGGGAGGGAGGAAGAGAGAGGGAGGGAGAGAGAGAAGGGGAGGGAGGGAGAGAAGGAGAGAGAGTGAAAGAGAGAGGGAGGGAGACAGAGGGAGGGACCGAGGGAGAGAGAAAGAGAAAGAAAGAGAGAAAGGAGAGAGAGTGAAAGAGAGAGAGAGAGAGAAAGAGAGAGAATATATATCCTGGAAAATAAATTGTAATAAATGATTGATTGACTGATTATTTTATTTATTTATTTATTTCTGTGCATCCTTTATTAATATTTACTATTATCAAAAGTCTCGGACGGCATAACATGTAATCAAGAAAATAAATAACTCAAGGTGAGGTATCCAACACACCCGTCTCCCCTAATTTTCCCCTCAACAGCCACCTTCTGAGGTAGTTTGGGCTGAGAAAGAGTGACTGGCCCAAAGTCACCCAGCTGGCTTTCATGGCTAAGGTGGGACTAGAACTCATGATCTCCTGCTTTCCCCCTCAATGCCTTAACCCCTGAACCAAACTGGCTCTTTATTATGTCCCATTAAGTTGGGAGTGACTCTGAGCAACCACATAGCCACAAGGTTGTTGTTGTTGTTGTTGTTTTCCATGATGATTGGTTGCCAACCTGGCTTTTCAGGTCTTCCAGCAGCGCACTCATTGTCATTGTACTAATAATTATTAAAAAAAAAAAAAAAACCCACCACTGGTTGTCCTCTTCTTCTCTTTCCTTCCAGTCTCTCCACCATCAAAGTCCTCTCCAGAGAGTTGGATCTTCTCATAATGAAATATAATAATTTGACCCTGGTCATCTGTGTCTCAAATAAAAGCACGGGACTGATTTGTATCCATCTTATGTTCTTATTTTGTTAGAAAAGCAGGTTTATTCTTTATTTATTCATTCATTCATTCATGTATTTGTGTTGTTATTATTCAGTTTCTAAGTCATGGCTGATTCTTTGTGACCCCGTGGACCATAACACATCAGGGCCCCCCCCACTGCCCTCCATTGTCTCCTGGAATTTGGCCAAAATCGCGTTCATTGGGTCGATGACCCTAGCTAACCATCTTAACCTCTGCCGTCCCACTTCTCCTTTTGCCTTCCTTCTTTCCCAACATCAGGATGTTCCCCAGGGAGTCCTCCCTTCTCATTAGGTGGCCAAAGGATTTGAGCTTCAGCTGCAGGAACCGTCCTGCCAAAGAAGAGCCAGGGAGGAATTTCTTTAGGATTGACTGATTGCATCTCCTTGTAACCCAAGAGTCTTCTCCAACAACACAATTCAAAAGCATCAATTCTTCAGCTCTCAGCCTTCCTTATGGTACAAAACTGGAAAATGTGATGTCAGCATTAGTAAGCTACAGCACCATCCATTGATTCGTTAATACAATAGGAACACCTGCCAGAGCATGCTGACTGGGGAATTCTGAGAGTTGAAGTCCACACATCTTAAAAGGATGAGAAACCTTGTGCTAAAGCATAATCGGACCGATGACAATTCGCTGCGGCCAATTCACTATGGCCAACTTGCCAAAGCCAGTTTACTATGGGATAATTGGCTGCAGGACAAGGGTTACACTAATGTCAAAGAAAGGGTGGAATAAAATCATTGTTTAAAAAAGGATGCAAAAGTGGGAACAGAATGAAATGTGAATGGTAAAAATTAAAATATTTTTATTTATTTTAAATAATTGAATTGAATTGTTAAATTTTCCCACGGCGAGTTGTCCTGTGGCGAGCTGGCCATGGTGAATTGACTGTGGCGAGTTGCCCTATTCCGAGCATAATCTAGTGCTAAGAGACTAATGAGAATTAATCTACTGTGTTTTTCCAAAAAATACAACCTACTCTGAAAGTACGTCCTAACTTGATTTTTACACATGCACCCAATATAGTCCGTACCCCCAAAATAAGCCCTAATTAAGACCCCATCCACTCCAGGGTGCACAGGTAAAAATTAAGCTAGAGTGGGGATTGGGGGTGGAGCTGCCTACTCCTTACCTTTGGACAGTTGCAGTCAGGCCTCACACACCCCGATTCCTGCCTTGCCAGCCCATTTCTTTGGCAGCTGGAACTCTGTTATCAGCTGCAGGGGCCTTCAGGAAAGCCTTGCTGGTCATGCAGGCTGCAGAAGAGGTTTCTGAAGGCCTCTAACAGTAAAAAGGAGGCCAGGGGTGACATGTGCAAGTGAGGTGAGTCAGTAGATGGCATCCCCCCTGAAAGTAAGACCTAGTGCCTTTTTTGGTGGCAAAAATATAATAAGACAGGGTAGCAACCTCTCTTCTCCTCACCGGATATGCACAGAGGGAGTCTGGACGTCCATCTTACAGAGTACCCAGTGTCAAGATGGCAGCCATGGCTACACCTTAAAAGCCCTCCCAATCTTTGGTTACATAAAACAGGTACTTAAGCTAGCTCAATTTCGCATCAGTCCTGGAACTAAACTGCTGACCAACCTGTTCACTTGACCCAGAATTGTCAGGAAACTGCACTTTGCAGCTTTATGTGCTGAAATGTGAAATTATGAAAATGTTGACAGAGTGAGATGTTAACTCTTACCTCTACGCAGAGCCCTGACATCTAAATATAAAAGCTTAGCTCAGAGACTGCCAAGCAATCTCTTTCCCAAACTGACTGACATTTTCTCCACGGATGCCATTCATGCATTTAGATTGGTCGCTAATGGCTCATTGTTCAGACTGACATTGTTCCTCTGTAGTATAACACTAATTTTGCACATTGTTCTTCTATACTGTAGCAAACACATGAGTAAAGGTGACAGGAAACACCCTCATTTGGCTAACCAAACAATAATATTACTTCTAAAATAGAGGTAGAGTTTTCAGATCCAGCCCAAGCTGTAAAAGGACAAGAAGATATTAGCAAATATTTAGTATCTTGTGGCTTCAATAGCAGAAAATCCATTGATAGAATGGCTTCTTGGTTAGTATGTATTTTGTCACCTATTTAATAACTGATCCTTGTTCTGTGCAGCATTTTAGCAATTCCAAAAATAGTATGAGTTTTTAAAAAGATATACACACTTATATCCATATAAAGTATTTTAAATGTTTTTAATTATTCATTTACTTACATTCATCCTGCCTTTATTTTCATAAATAAGTTAAAGCAATGAACATACCTAATATTCCTTCCTCCTTCTATTTTCTCACAACAACAACCCTGTGAAGTGGGTTCTCTAAGAGAGAGTAACTGGCCCAGAAGTCACCCAACTGGCTTTCACAGCTATGGCAAGACTAGAACTCACAGTCTCCTGGTGATTGGCTCAAAGACACCCAGCTGGCTTTCATGCCTAAAACAGGGCTACAATTCACCGACTCCTGGTGATTGGCCCAAAAGTCACCCAGCTGGTTGTCATGCCTAAGGCGGGACTAGAACTCACTGCTTCCTGGTGATTGGCCCAAAGTCACCCAGCTGGCTTTCATGCGTGAGATGGGACTACAACTCACACTCCCCTGAAAAAGCACCTTTGGCACAACCAAGACCTGGATGACTGAGAATCTCTATAGACTTTTAACTATACAATTTGGGATGAACACCCTTTGAATGGTGTGGGAGTAGGAATGGAGTTCCAGAGGGGAAAAAAAATGCAGACTATAGGAACCAGGAACACAACTCAGGTGTCCCCACACAGCCCGTTTTGGATACAGGTAAGTGCAGGGCATGTGTGGACGGTGAAAAACGGGCCTCCCGGAAATTCTGGAAGAATGAAAATGGCCCTGTTTTTGACTTCCAGAGAGCCTCCGGAGCCCGGGGAAGGCCATTTTTGCTCTCCCGGAGGCTCAAAGAAAGCCTCTGGAGCCTGGGGAGGGCAAAAAGCTGCCCCCCCCCGCTGAGGTGCAGGAGGCCAACTAGGCCACGGCCATCATGGTCACGGCCACCCAGCAACTGGGCAGAGAACCCTTTGCTAAAATGTTTGAAGCCCACCCCTCCATATATTTATTCTTTGCAGAGCATATTAAGTGCCACAGAACAATGTCTTTGCACTTAGAAAGCTTCTCATTGTGTAACATTTCAGCTTGTTTGTTTGTTCTGACAAGTGACTAAACAGATATAAAAAAAAACAGCTACTGACCTTATGGGAGATGGATGGCAATTTATTTGTTTGCCTTGCGTAAAAGTTCAGAGAACTAAACATTGATTGGACAATGCTTGTTGCGTTCTTCTATTGATCAACTGGAGATGTATGTTGACTGGGTCATGGTATTCTCTGTGTATTCTCCAATGAGCTCTGCTAAAGACATAGAGAGGGATGTTATTATAGGCCTTATATTATCTTCTAGCTCCTCTATCCATCACACAAAAATGGTTTGGTAGCTATTGGAAATGAGACAGGTCCTCATATCATCACCTCTGTTCCCAACTTTAGGACCGACAGTAGAGTCCATTTTAGTTGGACTAGTGTGAGATGGCATTTTCCAACTTCTTCCACACAGATCTTCTTATATGGATTGTCATCAGTCTAGAGTGTATTAATTGAACACCTGCATTGAGTGACTTGACATTGGCGTCTTCCAATTCCAAGTATTGAGTACACTCCAGGTACACTCCATACTATTGAGTAAATGAGTGAGAGCCATCAAGTTGCTGTTAGTGACTATACTAAATGGAACTAACTTTCCACATGATGGTGTCAGGGTTCCGATGACTGCTCTAATTATGCAAAATATGATAATTGGACTCTGTTCCTCCCTATCTTGAATGAAAATTCTGGATTGGTTTTTTCTATACTCTGTTCTATAATCTATAATTGTTGTGGGGCAGCAGCGTCGACTATGAAAAGTCTTCCCCAGCACCAAGGATCGAAATTATTTATATATCAAACTTTTTACATTTCCCTCACAAAGGGCTCTGGGCAGTTGAAATTTGTTGATATTCTTTCTAACCTGCTGATTCCAAGTTTGTTTTCGCAATCATGGAGTGTTACGGGGAAGGCTATTGCCTGAACAATTTTAAACTCTATTGATATAGCTTGTGTTTTTCAACCTTAGCAACTTTAAGACCTGTGGACTTCAACTCCCAGAATTCCCCAGCCAGCCACGCCGGGAGTTGAAGTCCACACATCTTAAAAGTTGCCGAGGTCGAAAAACAGTGATACAAGCACATCGTGTTGTCTTCTTAACCTTTTAAAGTCTCCATTCTACATTATATCATAAGCCTTCTTAAAATACCGGCAACTCATTTGTTCTGTCTTTTGCCCTCAACCTGGCTTCCTTCCTCTATTTTCCCCTTGTCATGCCACTGTCAGGCCAAGAAACATCCAGAACATTTGGCAGTTTTCAAAAAGCTGGGATCAGCATTCCCCATGTCCTTGGTGGAGGCAGCCACGTGGGCTCAGGAACAAATTCCTGTGGCTGACACCATACTGTTATGGGAGGCAATTTTGTGTCCCCAATGACATTCCTTTGCAAAACCACAATTTGACATGCTGTCATTTCCAGAGTGTCTCTAAACTGAGGAAGCTGGAGCTCCATACAAGGATGGGGTTCAATTTGCTATGTGTCTCTTCCAGGGATGGGATTCAAATTTTTTAACAACCGGTTCTATGGGTGTGGCTTAGTTGGTGGGCGTGGCTTGGTGGTCATGTTATTGGATGGGTATGGCCAACTCAATATCACTCACATCAAGGTACGCATCTCCTCGCCTGGCCTCTCGTGACTGTGGGGATGCTGCAACAGTCGTAAGTGTGAAAAATGGTCATAAGTCACTTTTTTCAGTGCCATTGTAACTTTGAATGGTCACTCCACACAGGCAAAGTACCAGCAAAGGAGCAGAAAAAACCTCCAGAGACATTCCTGAGTCAGGAAGTCTAGTCCTGCCAAGAATGTAATAAGGGTTAACGGAGAGGCAGTTTCTGTAAGCAACACCAGAATGTTTCCTTCCTGCCTTCCTTACAGGATTAGGCCAGTAATTTCTTCTAATAACCGGTTCTCCGAACTGCTTAGAATGTTAACAACCGGTTCCAGCAAATAGGTGTGAACTGGTAGAATCCCACCCCTCGTCTCTTCCCTCCAATACCCTCCTTGTATGAACAATGCTGTGGCCAGTCTTTTTCCATTGCTTAAGGCTGTCTAAAGAAGATTTGGGTAGTCTCCAGAAGGTGCTTTTCCAAAAGGCAAACTTTCTTGGGTTTTTCTTTTTATGTGCCAGCTGCCACATGTCCGAAATTCGATCACGTGACCACGAGGGAGGTTGCAGTGGTCAAAAGTGTGAAAAACATAAGTCTTAAGACTATTTTTTTCAGTGCTGTTGTAACTTTGGGTGGTCCTAAATGAATGGTTGTAAGTTGAGATCTACTTATCTATATATATTAAAGTGAAATACCACTCATGCGTCATCACAAAATTTCCTGAACCGTAAAGCCTACAAACTTGAAATTTGTCACATATGTTCCTCTTGGCTTCTAAGTGCTCACTAAGAAAGGATTTTTCAAAATGAGCATCAGAGCATTAGTATTTCCTATATTATTATTAACATGCTCTGATGCTTAAGGAGTCCTACTCCCCCACCTTACCTGAAAAGAAATCTGTTTCAAATGCAAAATACAAGCAGAGGGGAAGACTTTTGGTTTTAGTTTCACAGCACCAAGCAGCTTTAGTACAGAACAGTTGAGCTAAGCCACGCCCAGGCTCCTTGCTGTCTCCTTCTTGCTCACACAGCAAATAATTTTTCAGTTTCCAAACAGCCCTCCATTCTCTCACACACTGACAGGATGCTAGCCAGATGAATACTGATAGATGCTGGTAGACAGAGGCGGAATTTCCCCCCCCCCCCTTTATTTTCCTCTCCATAAACTAAGCCTGATCACATAGTTTTATAGCAAAGCACAGGTATCAAGCTAGAACAGCATGACACAGTGCTGGAAATTGAAATAAAGCAGTAGGTTTGCTCTTCAAACTTGTTTCAATTTAGTTTCTGAAAGTGTCATTACCACACTAGGTCACATGATCAGCAGGATTTTCTTGTCCTCTTCTGCTTGCAAGATAGTTTTGGTCACCACACTATAAAAAGATGTTGAGACTCTATAAAGAGTTCAGAGAAGAGCAACCAGGATGATGAGGGGACTGGAGGCTAAAACAAACGATGAACAGTTGTAGGAACTGGGCATGGCTGGTCTAGGGAAGAGAAGGACCAGGGGAGACATGAGAGCAGTCTTCCAATATTTGAGGGGCTGCCACAGAGAGGAGGGGGTCGAGCTATTTTCCAAAGCACCTGAAGGCCAGACAAGGAATAATGGATGGAAACTGAATAAGGAGAGATTTAACCTGGAAATAAGAAGGAATTTTCTGTCAGTGAGAACAACCAATGGAACAGAAGTTGCCTTCAGAAGTTGTGGGAGCTTCATCACTGGCAGCTTTCAAGAAGAGACTGGACAGAAATCTGTCAGAAATGGTGTAGGGTCTCCTGCTTGGGTGAGGGTTGGACTAAATGACCTACAAGTTCCTTTCCAACTCTGTTAATCTGTATTTAAAATCTAAAACCCAAGAGATAAGTTTTTTCTATTATTTCAATGAAATAAAGCTCTCCATCATCTTCATCTCAACAACCACCTTCCAAACACTGGTTTTCCCTGTCTCATTTATTTATTTATTTGATTTGATTTGATTTGTCATTCACTTACAAGATAATAGGTATAAGTATATACATAGTTATGAATACATGAAATGGGTACATATAAGAAATAAAAGAAACAATAGGACAGGGACAGTAGGTACGTTGGTGCGCTTATGCACGCCCCCTACAGGCCTCTTAGGAAAGGGGTATTGCACATTCTGCCTCGAGATGTCTCCTTGTTGGCTACGATTACCGCTCGTCCTCCTCTGTCCAGGTCCTTCCTCAAAAAAGGATCTTCCAGACATTTAACCTCTGGAAGAGGCCTCAAATCTAGCAATGACATCTCCAATCAGTAGTTGCAGTTCTGAAGCAGAGGCAAAGCATCCCTCATTCTTTAGAACGAGTAGTTGTAAAGTAGAGAAACAGTCGGAAATGATTAAGCAGTGCTCTGTCCTTCTCACAGCCACAGAGTTTTCTATTAACAAGGGATCCTAGCTGCCTTCAAGAAAGGGAAGAGTGGTTCCCAGATGGTTGTGACACTTCTGTTTTTGCTTTTGGTCTGTACCCATTTCTACTGCAACATCAGCAAGGACTAAGATGCTACTCAGGTATGACTGAGATGGATTATCCAAGGGGAATGACCTACGTAAAGCATGACAGTCGAGCTAAATCAGAAACATTGGCAGATATGGTTTAACGGACTATAAAAGAAGCACACATTGGATGCGTGCCGCAGCTGACTCAAATTAAGGGGGATAATATCATGGGTACACAGTGTTTTACCACTAAGATGGCCACTCTTTGGAAAAAAAACATTTCTGCTATTTTTCACAACAAGATGGGTGGGCTTCTCCATGGCAGGCATTCCTGAGGATGTAGCCACAAGAAAAGACCTTGCTCGTAATGGAATGGAATCTGGATTTTCATTGAGCAGGAATCTCAAGTACGTTCTCCCTGAAGGATCACAAGCTCTAAAGCAGGAATGAAAAGGAGCAGGAGCAATAGCTGGTCATTAAAAGCGGTGGATTAATTAGATCTTGATTATGAATGGCTTCCTGCACTGTCTTGCAAATACTTCTACATAATCTATATTTCTTTTACTAAGATCTTATCTTCCCTTCAAGTAGCATTGTGCAGCATTCATGGACCTCCTGTTATTATTATCTGTCTATCTATCTATCTATCTATCTATCTATCTATCTATCTATCTATCTATCTATCTATCGTCTATATATCTATATGTGGAGTAGCAATATAAAAGGTACTTTTTCGGGACAAGCATGATCTGGATGACTGAGAATCTTCACAGACAACTGGCAATATATATTAACATTTCACTTAGATTAGTAAAGCACAATAAAATATAAATATTAAAAATATCTGTTATGAACTAATAAAATGCTTAAATAAAGTTTTATCAAACCTTTAGAAAAAGCAGGGTTCTAATCCGGCACTTCTGATTGGCCGAAAATAGCGATATCGGATTGGTCCGTTCAGGAGAATCTGATTGGCTGCTAACGAGCCACTCTCATTGGTTAAAGGGGTTAACACTCCATGTTTCTCATTGGTTACTAGATCAGCAGCTTGCCCTATAAAAGGGCTGCTGCTGCCCTAGGTTTTTGCTCTGTTCAGAATTATTAATAAAGAGTTGAAGTTCACTGTTCACTGTCTCGTCTCCTTTCCTTGCGCCCATGAGCAGAACTTAACACTGGCTATGAGGATGGGATACGGAGACGTCAGAGATGACTGAACACCACAGAGCACCAAACAGAGCACGTGGCTGAGGGCACATCAACAACGGAACCATGTCCGGAGGCGCCATACCACCCGCTCCATTTGACCTGGCACAAGAAGACTGGGACTCATACATAGACCACTTCCAGATGTTTCTGGAGACCAACAACTTGAAGGATGCCACTATGGGAAAAAAGCGAGCAGTATTCCTGACCCACTGCAGACCTGCCGTTTTTAAGATGGCTAAGGCACTGGCGAAACCGGCTGAGGTGAAATCAATGGACTGGGACATCCTCGAGCCCCTCCTACAGGCCCACTATGCACCTACTGTACCAACACTTGTCCGAAGACATGAATTTTACCAGAGAGACCAGCAGAAAGGAGAGAGCATTGCAGATTTCATCGCAGATCTCTGGAACCTGGGAGACCTCTGTGGGTTCGCCGACCTCGAAGAAGCTCTGAGAGACCGAATAGTTCTGGGACTAGATGCACCACACATGCAAAGTAAGCTGATGGCAAAAGGCGACATCAGCCTTGCAGATAACATCGCCGACGCTACTGCAGCAGAAGCAACAAGGAAGTCGGATACCCAAATGCGCTGCACCAACGCACCGCCCTGCCAACTCGCCAGCGAAACCTCACCTTGCCTAGAGGGACACACAACGGCAACCCACCACGAGGACCTCGAATCGTCATCAGAAAGTGATGAGGAAGAGGTCAACCGGCTCCGGTCTGAATGAGACCAACGCCACCAGCGTAATCAGAGACTGCAGCATCAATGCGCAGGTTGTGGGGCAAACCACCCGCTATCAGACTGCAAATTCCTCGACGCGCTCTGCCATGTTTGTGGGAAAAGAGGCCACATCAGAAAGGTCTGTAGAAGCAAGCAAGGATCCAGCCCACTTCAGAGGGGGACCAACTACTGCCAAACCACAGGAAATCATCCTGTGAGTCGGGAACATTGGAACCACCAATGGAACAACCACTCCTATAGAAATAAACCACTGGCCAATTCAACGAAACGAGAAGAGGCACACCAAACCATTACAATTGGTCACGCCTCATCATTAGATGCAAAGAAGATCCGAGTGAAGGTCGCCATCAAAAACCAGCCCTGCATGATGGAAGTCAATTCAGGATCGTCTCTCTCAATGGTTTCCTGGAAGACCCTTAAACAATTAATCCCTGCTGTCCGGTGGCAAGACCTCAGAACCCAAAGAATTATACTCAAGGATTATCAGGGAAACCAAATTCCGGTCGTTGGATCCAGCCTAGTCCAGGTCTCATTCAAAAATCGTACTGCATCTTTACCATTGACCGTCGTCTACCGTGATCGGCCTAGCTTGTTAGGCCTTCAATGGTTCACCCCACTCGGGATCGAGGTAGCCGGCATTCACCAAACGAGAAGCGATGACTGGGAGGAGGCCCTCGTCCAGGAATTCCAGGACGTCTTTGCAGACAAACTAGGCGAGTACAAGGGGACCCTGATATCATTTAACCTTAACCCTGAAGTAGCCCCCATCCGCCTTAAGCCTCGCCGGGTACCTTTCGCCTTTAAACCAAAGATTGACAAGCAGCTTGATAAATTAATAGCCCAGGGTGTTTTAAAACCAACAGACCACGCTCATTGGGAAGCCCCAATCGTAACACCCATCAAACCGGATGGATCGTTAAGGATTTTGGGGACTACTGGGCCACCCTGCACCACGTCCTTCAACAGAACACTTATCCGGTGCCGGTGGTACAATACCTTCTCCATTCCCTGGGGGGTGGAAAAGTCTTCACTCAATTGGATTTAGCACAGACGTACCAACAACTGCCTGTAGACAAAAAAACAGCAGAGGCACAAACGATCGTTACGCACCGAGGTGCCTTTAAGTGCAACTGACTCCAATTCGGAGTTAGCGTAGCCCCAGGGATTTTTCAAAATTTGATGGAGAGACTCTTGCAGGGGATCAAAGGGGTCGTACCATCCTTTGATGACGTTTTAATTGCTGCCCCGAATAGAGAAATACTAGAATAGCGTCTTAAATTGGTTCTCCAGAAATTTAAAGACTCAAACTGAGGGGGGAGGGGAGTGTCCTCGCCACAGAGGAACACCTCAACAGAAGCAAGCCCGCAAAGATCAGAGGACAACAGCGAGAACATTAGCGGCACCGAGTCATCCAATGAGGATATGGAACCACCGGTACGTGATTTGCCCAAAAACGTCCCGCCGAAAATGGGTTACAGACAGGAACTGGTGGGACAGCGTAAATCCAACAGACAATCAAAACAACCTTTGTACCTCAGGGATTACGTCACCGCACCCATTAAACAGAACCCGGGGGGAAGGGGTGTTATGAACTAATAAAATGCTTAAATAAAGTTTTATCAAACCTTTAGAAAAAGCAGGGTTCTAATCCTGCACTTCTGATTGGCCGATAATAGCGATATCGGATTGGTCTGTTCAGGAGAATCTGATTGGCTGTTAACGAGCCATTCTCATTGGTTAAAGGGGTTAACACTCCACGTTTCTCATTGGTTACTTGATCAGCAGCCTGCCCTATAAAAGGTCTGCTGCTGCCCTAGGTTTTTGCTCTGTTCAGAATGATTAATAAAGAGTTGAAGTTCACTGTTCACCGTCTCGTCTCCGTTCCTTGCCCCCATGCGCAGAACTTAACAATATCTATGTTCCAATACTTACATCTAGGCCAGGGGCATCAAATTCAATTTCATTGAGGGCCACATCGGGGTGGGGAGCTGGGGGCGTGGCGTGGCCAGGGAGCATGGCCAGCATGATATCACTTGTGTCTAGGAGCACTGTAGTGGCCCTAGCACTCTGTCAGCAAAAACAGGCTCCCCAACTGCATTTTCGACTGCAACGGCCTCCTGAAACCCTTCTCCAGAGAAAATGGAGCTCCGGAGCTCTGTTTTCATTGGCAGAAGCACTGCAAGTCGGTCCTTCGCTGATTCCAGGATGATCCCATTGGGCCAGATCTAAGCACCCACAAGCCAGATCCAGCCCTTGAGCCTTGAGTTTGACACTCAAGTTTGATCTAGGCCATATAATCACTGAACCACGGCATCGTTTAGATTAAAAAAAAATAATAAGATTATTAGACCAGTATATGTGCTCGGTTTAACAGCCATCATGATGTGATCTACAGGTTGATGTGGGATTCTGCAGTCACACTGAGGAGAGGATTCCAAAGGTTGGATGCTGCAGCAGAGAATGTTCCTGCAAGGTAGATTAGGATAAGAAATGAGGAACATTTCTAGGACAGTGGTGGCTAACCTTTTGGGGCTCCTGTGCCAAAAATTGTGCTTGCGTGCTCCCGTGCCAGAACCCACAAGGCAATGTGCGTGTGTCCGTTCCCCCCAGCCCCCTGCACATGCATGTGCAATTCCCCCCACCCCCCCACCTGCACTGCATCTCCTAGCTAATTTTTGACCCATTTGAGTCCTTTTTTCGGCCTCCCAGAGGCTTGAGAAAAACTTCTGCAGCCTTTGCAAGCTGAAAAATGGGCCCATTTTGTCACTTCCGGTATTTCAGGAAATAGAGGAAGTGATGGAACAGGCATATTTTTCGGCTAGCAAAAGCTTTCCTCAAGCCTCTAGGGGGCCGAAAAAGGCCTCAAACAGGCTGAAAATCAGCTGTGAGGTGGATGCATGTGCAGTGAGGTAAGTTTGCCTGTGGCTCGTGTGCCAGCACAAATGGCTATGCATGCCACCTGTGGCACGCGTGCCATAGGTTCGCCATCACAGACCTAGGAGCTTCATGGCTGCTTAGCAGGAGAGTTGGGGTCACCGTAAAGAAGTCAAAAAAATACGATGTTCATAATTGCGCGATCAAAACCCGACCCCTTTTTCAATGTTCATTTTTATTTATGTATTTATTAGATTTTTGTCCTGCCCTTATCATTTCATGCCTAAGGCAGTACTAGAACTCACAATCTCCTGGTGATTGGCCCAAAATCAGGCAGCCAGCTTTCTTGCCTAAAGCAGGATTAGAAATCATAGTCTCCTGTGATTGACCCAAAGTCACCCAGCTGGCTTTCATGCCTAAGGCAGTACTAGAACTCACAATCTTCTGGATTCTAGGCCTTGGTGCCTTAACCAATGGACCAAATTTTCACCATCTTAACTCTTTTTTGACACCCAGCCACCCACCCACACACCTCTTTTCCAACCCTGCTGCTTGAGATCCTGAAACTAGCTTTTCCCAGTCTCAGCCCACCTTTCTAAGATGTTTTTTTTAAAAAGCAAGAAGGGGTAAGAGCCAGATACATTACATTTGTGGGACAAAGAGGGGAATAAAGATGGAATGGAAGAAGAATGATTACCTAACCAAAGAGAATGACACAGAGCTGAATGGCAGGTTGGAAATTTTAAAGTTGGAGTTGCTCAGTCCAGATTTCCACATCTCCAGTCACCGGTGGTGAAGAACCTCCTTCCACAAGGTTTCCTATGTCAGTTCACACATTGCATTATTTTATCCAATCCTCAGTCTCACAGCAGAGATAGGAGAAGCACCACTTGTGCATTATCAGGGCAGAACTGAGGAAGCCTGCTCCATTCATCTTCCCTTCTAGGCCTTCTCAATCTTTTTTCTCCTGCCCCAGGAGGTCCAAAAGCTGAGGTGACATGCCAGCCCTTCCCATTTTTAATCCGAAACCCGTATGACTCCCCATCTGGATGTGGTATTGAGGGCCAACCTCCCATCTTGGTCTGTTTCTTTTCAACGACAATGAAACCAGGTGGTCTCCATGTGGACTCAAACTCATCTTCTTGCATCCTACACACAGATTGTATTTTATCTCACGCCACCTGCCTTTATCGTTATTATTTATCTTTGTTGCAACTTCTCTGGTGCTCTGGGCCCTTTGCAGACAAGGTGTGAATTATGAGAAGATTCCACTTTCCCTCATGAGCAAAAAGCAATGGGCTGTTTTTGCTTTTTTTTTTTTGCAACGTTTCTATCCATCACATATTTTTCTCTTCTCCTTCTCCAAATTTTTCCACACACTCTACATGAATCAAAGAAATCAGCTTTGTTTATCCCCCTTCCCTGGGCCTTTTCATCCCATTCCATAACACATGGATGTATCCAGTTCCTACATTAATCTCATACTTTTGGGTAGAATCCCTGTGGCCTCTTTATGGTTAGTGCAACCCAATAAAAACCCATGTGCTGGTAATTGCTCTAAGCATCTCCTAAATATATGTTGGATAAAGACATTAAAAGCCTCAAGCAGCCTCCTCTGCTAGTAACTACAAGAACCCAATGTGCTTAACCCCTTCAGTTTGACTTCCAAGTACATCCACACAACATGCTGATCCTAGCTAAGATTAAACTGCATTGTATCTAGGGAGGACTGTCTTAATATGTTTTGTGAATTCAGCAGTGATGGAATTCTACTGGTTCGGGCTGGTTCAGGTGAACTGGTAGTAAAAAATGTTACCATTCGGCCGAACTGGTAGTAAAAGAAACAGCTACCGGTTCAACTGAATCGGTATTTCTTTTTTCTTTTTTCCTCCCAACGATCAGCTGTTCCAACGATCAGCTGTGCCCGCATCCCCCTCGCTGTCTCATTGCTTCACCCAGGAGACTTCCCTGAGGCCCAGGAGGCAAAAAGGGGCACTGGGGGGGGGGAGGGTTCTGCCAAAAAAAGAGAAGAAGCCACACCCCAGTCACATGACCACATCCATCCCCACTCTCACCTACCATGCCCACAGAACCAGAGGTAAAAATATTTGAATCCCACCCCTGGAATACAGCCAGGTGAGTTAATGTGTGTAAATTGTTAATGTTAGATTATGTAGCAGAAGAAAGAAGAAGAATTCTTTATTGGCCAAGTGCGATTGGACACAAAAGGAATTTGTCTTGGTGTAAATACTCGCAGTATACATAAAAAAAAGATATATTCATTAAGAATCAAGAAGCATAACGTACAACACTTAATGATAGTCATAGGGTACAATAGGGGACACATGATAAAGGTCTTCCAATATTTGAGGGGCTGCCACAGGGAGAAAGGGGTTAAGCTATTTTCTAAAGCGCCTGTAGGCCAGACAAGGAATGATGGATGGAAACTGAACAAGGAGAGATTTAACCTGGAAATAAAGAGAAATTTTCTGACAGTGAGAACAACCAACCAATGGAACAGAAGTTGCCCTCAGAAGTTGTGGGAGCGCCATCACTTGAGACTTTCAAGAAGAGATTGGACTACCATTTGCCAGAAATGTTGTCGTGTCTCCTGCTTGGGCGGGGGGTTGGACTAGATGACCTACAAGGTCCCTTCCAACTCTGATTATCTGTTATCTGTTATCAACAATCAAATCATACTACAAAACAGTCAAGTGGGAGGGGATGGGTGAGAAGGAGTGGTGAGAAGATTAACAGTAATAGTAGTGTACACTTTGTAAATAGTTGGACAGTGTTGAGGGAATTATTTGTTTAGCAGAGTGATGGCTTTTGGGAAAAAACTGTCCTTGTGTCTAGTTGTTCTGGTGTGCAGTGCTCTATAGCATCGTTTTGAGGGAAGGAGTTGAAACAGTTTATGTCCAGGATGTGAGGGGTCTGTAACATTTATGTTGCTAAATGGAACATTTGTTCAGTGAACTTTGCCCCACTTTATGACCTTTCTTGCCATTGCAGTTGTTCAGTTAGTAACATGGTTATTAAGTGACTCTGATTTCCCCATTGACTTTATCTGTCAGAAGATTTAAAAACTCAATCATGTAATTCTGGGACACCACAACCATCATTAAATATGAAACAATTGCCAAGCATCCACATTTTGATCACATGACGACAGGGATGCTACAATAGTTGTAAGTATGAAAAACAGTCGTAAGTCACTTTTTTCAGTGTCGTTGCAACAGTCACTGAATGAATACTAGGTTGAGAACTACCTGTATCGATCAGTTGAATCCTGCTGAGCTTTCTTCAAGATCTACCAAACCTAGTTATTAATATCTGATCTCTAACCAACTCCTAATCAATTTCTCTAACCAATTTCACAGCTCCCTCAAATATAAAGCCATCACTTCCCCGATCACTCTCAGCCTTGGTGCAGAAAGTCAACATCTACCCACCCTCCTAGAGAATGAAATATTTTGGGTTGGGGAATGTTAAAAAGGCAGGATAGAAATTTCCCCTAAAGGAGAAATGAAAAAAAAAAAAAACTCTTAAGGGAGGCAGAAACCAGCCCCATTCACCCTAACCCAAGCAGAAACTGAGGAGGTCAGCTTTTAGAAATTCAGATTTGGTAATTCATTCAAAAAGATTGGGTCAGATAGAAATTCCAGATAAGCAAGACAATTAGCACAGCCAAAGTTTGACAAGATTAGCTTAGACAAACACCAAGGATTTCCATTTCCTCTTTTGCCAATAGAGCCAGCCATGACCCCTACACGACCCCATAGGAATCAAGAAGGTATAAAAAAACCCACCCAGTCTCAACTCCATTTTGTCAACTGTCCCAGAACTGCAGAACTGTGTGTATGTGTGCGTATGGTGGTTCTGTTCATCAATAAATGGACTTTTCTTTCCTAAGCAGCCTCAATTTTATTCCCTGCTTGGAACCGGAACTGGATTTTTCTTCCAACATTGGCAACTTTTTGAAAACTGAGCCTAAGATATGCAGACTCCAACTGACAAGGCTGTCTAGGGAATTCTGGGAGTTGAAGTCCACATATCTTAAAATTGCCAAGGCAGAGCAGTACTGCTTCCGATGTTCCATTTCTACAAGCTTAATCCCTCAACATTAGCTACAATTGATGGAATTGATGCAATTGATGGAATGAGCACCCTAGCACCACAATCCCCCCTCAACCGCCACCATTTCAAACCATTACATGCCTCAGGGCAAAGGCCTATGAAAGAAAGACAGAGGCCTGGACCAATGGTGGGATTCAATTTTTTTTTACTACCGGTTCTGTGGGCGTGGCTTGGTGGGTGTGGCTTGGTGGGCATGGCAGGGGATGGATACATACATGATTGGAAAAGAAGATCAAGCAACATATAGAAATATGAAACCAGAAATATTTTTGTTGGGTATAATACCGGAGAGCTATGATAAAAGGCTATACAGGTGAAACTCGAAAAATTAGAATATCATGCAAAAGTTCATTTATTTCAGTAATGCAACTTAAAAGGTGAAAGTAATATATGAGATAGACTCATTACATGCAAAGAAAGATAGTTCAAGCTGTGATTTGTCGTAAATGTGATGATTATGGCTTACAGCTCATGAAAACCCCAAATCCACAATCTCAGAATATTAGAATATTACATGCAATCAATAAAACAAGGATTGTACATAGAACAATATCGGACCTCTGAAAAGTATAAGCATGCAAAGGTACTCAGTACTTGGTTTGGGCCCCTTTTATAGCAATTACTGCTCAATGTGGCGTGGCATGGAAGCTATCAGCCTGTGGCACTGCTGAGGTGTTATGGAAGACCAGGATGCTTCAATAGTGGCCTTCAGCTCTTCTGCATTGTTCGGTCTTATGTCTCTCATCTTTCTCTTGGCAATACCCCATAGATTCTCTATGGGAGTTCAGGTCAGGTGAGTTTGCTGGCCAATCAAGCACAGTAATCCCATGGTCATTGAACCAGGTTTTTGGTGCTTTTGACAGTGTGGGCAGGTGCCAGGTCCTGCTGGAAAATGAAGTCAGAATCCCCATAAAGCTTGTCTGTGGAAGGAAGCATGAAGTGCTCCAAAATCTTCTGATAGACCACTGCATTGACCTTGGACTTACTGAAGCACAGTGGACCAACACCAGCAGATGGCATGACTCTCCAAATCAACCCAGATTGTGTAAACTTCACACTGGACTTCAAGCATCTTGCAGTGTGTGCCTCTCCATTCTTCCTCCAGACTCTGGGTCCTTGGTTTCCAAATGAGATGCAAAAGTTGCTCTCATCAGAAAAGAGGACCTTGGACCACTAAGCAACAGACCAGTTCTTTTTTTCTTTAGCCCAGGTAAGACGCTTCTGACGTTGTTTGTTGTGCAGGAGTGGCTTGACAAGAGGAATATGACATTTGAAGCCTGTTAAGTTCTGCGCATGGGTGCAAGGAACGGAGACGAGGCAGTGAACAGTGAACAGTGAACTTCAACTCTTTATTAATCATTCTGAACAGAGCAAAAACCTAGGGCAGCAGCAGACCTTTTATAGGGCAGGCTGCTGATCTAGTAACCAATGAGAAACATGGAGTGTTAAACCCCTTGAACCAATGAGAGTGGCTCGTTAACAACCAATCAGATTCTCCAGAACGGACCAATTCAATATCTCTATTATCAGCCAATCAGAAGTGCAGAATTAGAACCCTGCTTTTTCTAAAGGTTTGATAAAACTTTATTTAAGCGTTTTATTAGTTCATAACACCCCTTTCCCCCCCGGGTTCTGTTTAAGGGGTGCAGTGACGTAATCCCTGAGGTATGAAGGTTGTTTTGACTGTCTACTAGATTTGTGCTGTCCCACCAGTTCCTGTCTGTAATCCGGTTTCGGCGGGACGTTTTTGGGCATATCAGGTACCGGTGGTTCCACATCCTCATTGGACGACTCGGTGCCGCTAATGTTCTTGTTGTTGTCCTCCGATCTTTGCGGGCTTGCTTTTGTTGAGGTATTCCTCTGTGGCGAGGACACTCCCCTCCCTGATTCTTCTTCATTTGTCACACCCCATTGCTGACTTCCTTCGCTCCTCTTTTCCACCATCTCGAATTCGGTTTCTTCGACATCCCCTCCCCCTTCAGTTTGGGAGTCACCGGAGTCATGGATACTGGGTTGTAGCCTAGAGCAAAGCTGATCTATATGGTGTTTCCATATTTTTCCATCGGAGGTTTTCACACAGTATGACCTGGGCCCAGTGGCTTGAATTATGGTTGCCTCGACCCACAACGGTTCGCCGGAAAGGTTTCTGGCGAAAACTAAGTCATCTATCTTGAACTCGCGGCATTTTCCGCTAGATCCACAGGGTTTCTCTGGCTCGTAAGCCAGTCGAGGTGGGAACGGAGCTTGTGTCCGATCAATAGTTCAGCTGGAGTCTTGTTGGTGACACTGTGTGGAGTGATGTGTTGGAGTAGGAGTATTCTGTTTATTTTATCTTCAATGTCCCCATAGTCCATTTTGTAAAGGTTTTTTTTAACAAATTGTACCATGCGCTCGGCTCTTCCGTTAGCTGCAGGGTGCACTGGTGAAGTTAGCGCATGGCGAATACCCCGGTCCGCTAAGTATTGTTCAAAGGGTAGAGTGGTAAACTGGGGGCCGTTGTTGGAGACCAGAACGTCTGGCAACCCATGCGTTGCGAATAGCCTGTTCAATTTCTGGATGACGGACTCGGTTGTTGTACTCTTCATTTTGTGGATCTCAAGCCACAATAGGCATCCACTGTTAGTAGGAATGTATGTCCCTTAGTAGGTCCCGCAAAGTCAACGTGGATGCAGGACCATGGTCCCCGGGGTTTTTCCCATTCTGTTGGAGTTGTTTTTTTTTTTTTTTTTGAAAAAAAAGATTTTATTAATTTTCTACAAACAAACAAGACAAACAAAACTTTAAAACATCAACTCTCATATGTACATCCAGTGTGTCAGTTGGTTCATCAGTTTTGTGCATTCATTTTGTAGTCTCAATTACAATTATGTTACATAACAACTCATATTGTCAATCCAAACTTATATATCCTAATATCACTAAAAAAAAAAGAAATTTTTGACTATACTTTTAATCATTCATGCTTTATGAGATAATAATACTTTAACCAGTTTATTCTGTAACAAATCATATAATCATACCAAATCAATCCTAAAAAACCCTTTATAAATATAGCATCAAATAACAAAGTAATAACAAAATAGCAAAATAAAGATATTCCTTACTGTCTAGCATTCTAAATATTCTATTATCATATCTTATCATCTAGCCATTGACAAAAAAAGATCCCAAATTTCATAAAATTGTTTCTCCTCTTGCTCTCTAATTTCAAATGTCAATCTACTCATCTCAGCACATTCCAATATTTCTTCCTGTAATGGTATTTTCTTCCTGTAATGGTATTTTCTCATTCTTCCAATTCTTAGCAAATACAATTCTAGCTGCTGTTAATACATTTACAATCAGGTATTTCAAATCTTTACTATATATATCAGGTAAAATTCCCAATAAGAAGATCTCTGGTTTCAAGTCTATGTGTTTCTTTGTCATTTTTTCCAACCACATGCGAATTATAGTCCAATATTTTCTAGCGTCCTCACAAGTCCACCACATATGGTAATAACGAGCCGGGTATCTGATGACATTTCCAGCATTTTTCAGATTTGTTCTTAAACATTCTTGCTATTCTTGTCGGGGGAAAGTGCCACCTGTAAAACATCTCATACAAGTTTTCTTTATATGCTGTTGACATTGTCATTTTATAATTTTGAGACCACAATTTCTGCCATTTCTCTAGATCAATCCCATATCCAAAATTCTTCCCCCACACAATCATCGTTTCTTTGACTTGTTCTTCCTCTAATTTCATTCCCAGTAAATAACCATATAATTTTTTAATCACCTTCTCATCAGTACCCATCAAAATCTTATCTAAATCAGTCTGCTTATCATAGAATCCCTCCATTTTAGAATCTTCATCATACCTTGAATGTATTTGCGCATATGAAAACCAATTCATCCTTATACCTTGTTCCTCTAAGTTTTGGATCGATTTAAGTTCACCCTTTTCATCCAATAGTTCCCCATATCTAACTGTTTGTTCCTTCTTATAAATTATAGGATAGGAAAATGCTTCAATAGTCGATAACCAAACTGGAATTTTCAAATAACATTGTCTTTTTATCTTCTCCCAGTTTAACCAGAAAGACTCCTGTATGTAATGTCTTCTAAAATAACCCTGTGTTTTAGTTCCCTTATACCATAAAAAAGCATGCCAGCCCAACAGCAAATCATGCCCTTCTAATGTCAACAATCTATGCTTTCTTAATGTTATCCATTCTTTGACCCACATCAAACTTGCAGCTTGATAATACAATTTCCAATTAGGCAGGCCAAAACCTCCTCTAATTCTAGCGTCTTGCAAAAGCTTTAGCTTTATTCTCGCTTTTTTACCTTGCCATAGAAACTTCAACATAATTTTATTTAAATCTTCAAAATAGTCTTTTCCAAGCCTAATTGGTATTGTTTGGAACAAAAATAAAATTCTGGGTAAAATATTCATCTTGATTGTTGAGATTCTCCCTATTAATGACAATTGCAAATTTTCCCACTTCTTCAAATCTGTAGCTATCTGTTGTTTGAGTTTAATATAATTATTCTCTTTTAATGTGCTACATCTTGTTGTCAAATATATCCCCAGATACTTAACCTTATTTGTAACTTGGATTTTCAAAAGATCTGCCAGTTCTTCTTTCTGTCTCAATAGCATGTTCTTTGTCAAAATCTTTGTTTTATCTTTATTTATTTTCAAACCAGCCACCTCCCCATATGTCTCTATCTTTTCCAATAACTTTGGAGCTGTTTCTAACGGGTCTTCCAGAATAAAAGCTAAATCATCAGCAAAAGCTTGTAGTTTAAATTCTTCCTTCTTAATTTTCATTCTTTTTATGCTTTTATCATCCCTAATATTTCTATTCAACACTTCCAAGGTCAACACAAATAGCAAAGGAGATAGGGGACATCCTTGTCTTGTGCCTTTTCTTTTATTAATAAAATCTGTAAGTTCCCCCTCCATCATTACCTTTGCTGTTTGTTTATTATATATGGCTTCTATTGCTTGAGTAAATTTTCTGGCAAAACCCATCTGTTCCAATAGTAATAACATAAATCTCCATTTCACGTTATCAAATGCCTTTTGAGCATCTAGGAATATCAAAGCCATTTGCTTTTCAGGATGAGCCTCATAGTATTCCAAAGTATCCAAGATTACTCTCATATTGTCTCTGATTTGTCTCTTTGGCAGAAATCCATTTTGATCTGGGTGAATGAAATTATTTAAATATTTTTTAAGTCTTTCTGCTAAAATTGAAGCAAAGATTTTATAGTCTGCATTCAATAAAGAAATAGGTCTATAATTCTTAATTTGCAGTGGGCCAGTCTCTTCTTTTGGAATAAGTGTGATATAAGCCTCTGACCATGTTTTGGGTATCATCTTTTTTAACATAACTTCATTCATGACTTCTAACAATGGGATGCTCAATGATTCTTGAAATGTTTTATAGAATTCTGCCGAAAGCCCATCTGGACCCGGTGCTTTCCCATTGTTTTGTTTCTTAAATGCTTCATTTAATTCCATCATTGTTATATTGCTTTCTAGCATTTCTTCAGTCTCTTTAGGTATCTTCGGTAAATTAGCATTCTGTAAATACTGTTTGACTTTTTCCTTATCAATATTCTCTTGTTTATATAGTTGCCCATAAAAATCTCGAATAATTTCTTTTTTCTCCTTATTACCATAACAAACTTGGCCTTGATCATCTATTAGCTTCAATATTTTTCTTGATTTCTTCTCCTATCTCAATTTATATGCTAGCCATCTACCTGGTTTATTTGCATCTTCAAAATAATTCTGTTTAGAATTTCTGATTTTCTGTGCCAATTCTTCTTTCTCTATTAATTCCATTTTATGTTTAATTACATCCAGCTTCAATTTAATATCTTTTTTCTGTGGCATTTTCTGTAATTCTTTTTGAAGTCTTTTATACTCATCTTCCAAGGCCTTAGAAGCTTGCCTTTTCCTAATATTCTTTTTTCTTGTATAATCTATTATCAAACCTCTAGCGTATGCCTTCACTGTATCCCAAACATTCTGCGTTGAAGTATCTTCTTTTTTATTTTCTCTGAAGAAAAAAGCCAATTCCTTCTCCATCCATTGTATAAAATCTTTCTCCTTTAAAATAGTATTATTTAATGTCCATCTCGATCTTTTTTTTTGTCCCTTCCATTTAATTGTCATTGGGCTATTATCTGCCCAAGTACTTGTTTCAATATTTGTTTCTTGAATATTGGATATTAATTCTGTTGAGATCCAAATCATATCTAATCTGGACCATGATAAATGTCTATTTGAATAAAAAGTATATTGTTTAGTTTTAACATTTCTTTCTCTCCAAATATCTTTTAAAGTTAGTTCCTCTGTCATTTAAAAAAAAGATTTAGGGAGAGCCTTTCTATTTTGCTTGGTTGTTGTTGCTATATAGTCCAATTTATTGTCCACAATTCCATTAAAATCTCCCATCATAATTAAATTAACATAGCCCAGTCCAATTATTTTCATGTGTAGCTTTCTATAAAACTCTTCTTGTTTATCATTCGGAGCATAAATTGAAATCAAGAGTATTTTTATATTATTGTCCATTATTTCTACCATTAATACTCTTCCGTTTTCATCTGTGTAGATCAGTCTTGCTGGGATAGCCTCTTTAATGTATAGAACCACTCCTCTTTTCTTACATTGAGTCAAAGAAGTAAATATTTTCCCCAATTTTGGCTGTACTAACAATTGTTCATGTTGTTTTTTAATATGAACTTGCAGACAAATTATATCAAATTTTAATTTCTCTAATTTATGAAAGGTTTTCCTTCTTTTAACAGCTGAAGTAAGTCCATTTATATTCATTGTGATCAGTTTTTTTCTTCCATGATTATGCTTTATATTTAGGTCTAACAGCTCTCGTGGATCTCACTTCATGCTGTTCTTTACTGTCCACCTGTCCAGCTCCTTTCTCTTTTTCAGTCTCCAGTTGTTCCTCTTGAAACTCAATTAATGAGACCTCTTTCTCTGCCTCCTCTTTTCTTCCTCCAAAAAATTCTGCATGGAAAAGTTCTGCTTTCTCAATTGAATCAATTCTATGTCTCTGCTCTTGCCACGTAAACATTAGTCCTTCTGGAATCAGCCATCTATAATTCACTTCGTTTTCCAGTAGCATTTTGGTCAGAAATCGATATTCTCTTCTCATCTCTCTCACTCTTCTGGGTATTTGTTTTAAAACCACAATCTCTTTACCTTTGTATTTCAATGTTTTCTCTCTTACCACTTGTAATATTTGTGTTTTAATGGATTTTTTGGTAAATCTAATATGGACTTCCTTGGGTAATTTATTTCTCATCGCATATCTTGTATAAACTCGATATACCTCATCTACTCCATCCATCATCTTTTCCTCTGTAATTTCCAAAGCATCTGCCAAAATTTCTATCATTATCGCAACCAAATTTTCTCCTTTTTCTTCTTCTATATTTTGAAATCTGAGATAGAATTCTGACCTTTCCATCTCCCACCTCAACATCCCACTTTTTTCTTGTTCAACCGCTGTTAATCTACTGTCAATATTTCCAATCTTCTCCTCTCTTTGTTTTCCTTCTTCCTCAATTTTTTGGAACCTCTCCTCATACTTGACCATCATTTGTTTAATATTTTCCACTTTTTCATCAGTCTTCTCTGTTCTTTGTTCAATATTTTCTATTCTTTGTTCAATGGTGTCTGATTTTGTCTTAAGATCTTGGATTCCTTGCATAATCATCTGTAAAGTTACTCTTTCTTGTTCTTTATCTTGCTTCAACATTGTCTGAATTAAACGTTGTCCTCCAGCTCGTGGGGAAGCAGAGGTAGAAGTAGAAATGCCAGATGGTATTGGTTTCCTGCTCATTTTAATGCTTCCAAAGCTTCAAATTCTTTTTGACTTTTAATCCAACTGGTAGAGTAGCCAATTATAATCCAAAATGGAAAAATCCAATAGTAAAAGGCCCAAAACCAAAGAAGAAAAAGGAAAAAAAGAAGAAGAAAGATCTTCAGGTTCTTCTAGACCCTAATCCAATTACGAAGTAGTCCACCATAAAAAAGGAAAAATAGAAAGGAAAAAAACAAACAAACCCGAAAATAATAATATTGATTAAGAGCAAAAAAAAGAAAAAGAAAAGAAAAAATTCCTTCAGGTTCTTCACACCTTAATCCAATTGAGAAGTCTCAATAATCAAAAAAGAAAAACAAAGTGGTCCAAAAACATGGATAGAAAGAGCAAAGAAGTCCCAATAAAAATAAGGAAAAGAAAAAAAAAGAAAAGAAAAAAAACTGAGGCTTTCCCTTTAAAAAAAGGCTGGTGAGTAGTGATATCACAAGTAATATATATATATATATATATGAGCACACTGCACTTTTCTTATTTTTCCAAGGCTCTTATTATGACTCTCTTCTCCAGCAGCTTCAAAGCCAAACCTGAAGTGTTGAAATATTAATAAGAGTCCAGGAAAGCACCTGTAATAATATTTTGCTGTGCTCTCCCTCTATCTTATCACGTTGAAATGTCCTTGAGAAGGAGTCTTCTTACAATTCTCTCCAATTCAAATAAAGTATTTTCAAGCCTCTAGTTGGCAGTGTTGCAAAGTTTCTTAATACTCTTCCCCCCCCACCCAGCCAGAAAGAAGGAGTAATGTGTACAAAAAAAAGAAAAAAAAATAGCCAAAGGGACCCTCTATCCTAAAGAAAATCAAAAAATCAAAAGGAGCATAAAAATATATATAAGAGAAAATTCAATCCGGTTACCTACAAAGTCACACTAAAGTCCCCAGAAAAAAAAAGTAAGAAAAAGAAAAAAAAACCCCAAGCCTCAATTTGACCTCACTTTAAAAAATGCTGCTCAAACAGTTTCGGTCAAAAAAAAATCTCACAGATTTCTTCTTTGTTCAGGGTGCCCTTTCAAATCGCAGCGAATTTACAACACAAAAGAAGTTTCTCACCCAGCTGACACACTTTCTTTCCAGCCACTTTCTTTCCGAAGCTGTCCCGACTTCAGCATCTATGGGGGCTGCCTCTCCGCCGCCAGCAAAAGGGCTTCTCCTGGATCAAACCAGAGATTTTGTGATATCTCTGGGATCCTGGGACAGTACCCTTCTCAATCCCCGTCTCTACGGGATGGTTTAGGTCCGTTGGGACCAACCGGGGCGAAAATATCGGCTGCGATCTCAGAGCCCTGAGATCGCAGCTGTATCGCCGAAACGAAGCTCCGCCTCCCCCCCATTCTGTTGGAGTTGTTTTAGGTGGGGCACTGCTGACTTCTTGGCACTTTAAACAAGCCTTTACCCAGGTTTCGATCTGTTTGTCGATGCCCGGCCACCACGCGTAGCTTCATGCGAGCGCTTTCATATGCACGATGCCGGGGTGACCGTCATGCAGTGTTTTTAATACTGCTCGTTGTAACCGTTCTGGGACGACGACTCTATCCCCCCCATAGGATGCAGCCTTTTTGCAAAAAAAGTTCTGTTTGCCGGTTCCAGAAGGGGGTGAAGTCGTCAGGGGTTTGTTCTACTGGCCATCCCCGTTCGACCCAGCTAAGAACTCGCGCTAAGATAGGATCTTGTTTTGTTTCGATCGCAATGTCTCTGGCTGTTAGCAGCAGTGAATGTAGCGTTTCAATCTGGAGTGTCGTAAGGGTTGGAGCTGGGTCATCGACGGTTTCCGGAAGTGGTGCATGGCTCAGTGCATCAGCGTGGGGAATGGCTTTCCCCGGGCAGTGTTGCAGTCTATAGTTGTATGCAGCTAAAAACTCCGACCAGCGAGTCATTCTAGGTGATAATATATAGGGGGTTGGCTTGTCTCCCGCTATAATCCCCAGCAAAGGTTTGTGGTCGGTAACAATATAAAAACTCGTCCATATACATATTCATGAAACCGTTTCACAGCAGATACAACAGCAAGAGCCTCTTTATCGATTTGACTATAGTTACGTTCAGCCTTTGATAGGGTCCTTGAAAAATAGGCAATAGGGGCCTCACTACCGTTTGGTAACACATGGCTCAAAATGGCTCCTACTCCAAACGGTGACACGTCACATGTAATTGTTAAATGCAGAGTCTCGTTATACTGCATTAAAACAGCATCTGGGGTTAATAAGCTTTTCACTTGTCGGAACGCGTGCTCCTCTCGGTGCCCCCAGACCCAGGTTGCTTTTTTGTCGAGAAGTCTATGTAGGGGCTCAGTTACGGTCACTTTGTGGGGCAGGAAGATGTTGTAAAAATTAATGAGCCCCAGAAAAGCTTGGAGATCAGTCTTATTTCTGGGTCTTGGGGTGTTTTTGATTGCTTTTAGTTTGCTATTGGTGGGGTGAATGCTTTGTTTATCGATTAGGTACCCCAGGAACTCTACTTTATCTGTACACAGTTGACATTTATTTTTTTTAACCTTAAGGCCGGAGTCTTTAAATTTCTGGAGAACTAATTTAAGACGCTTTTCTAGTATTTCTCTATTTGGGGCAGCAATTAAAATGTCATCAAAGTATGGTACGACCCCTTTGATCCCTTGCAAGAGTCTCTCCATCAAACTTTGAAAAATCCCCAGGGCTACGCTAACTCTGAATTGGAGTCGGTTGCACTTAAAGGCGCCTCGGTGTGTAATGATCGTTTATGCCTCTGCTGTTTTTTTTATCTACAGGCAGTTGTTGGTACGCCTGTGCTAAATCCAATCTAGCGAAGACTTTTCCGCCTCCCAGGGAATGGAGAAGGTGTTGTACCACCGGCACCAGGTAAGCGTTCTGTTGAAGGGCGTGATTCAGGGTGGCCCGGTCGTCCCCACAAATCCTTAATGATCCATCCGGTTTGATGGGTGTTACAATTCGGGTTTCCCAACGAGCGTGGTCTGTTGGTTCTCAGACACCCTGGGCTATTAATTTATCAAGCTGCTCGTCAATCTTTGGTTTAAGGGCAAAAGGTACCCAACGAGGCTTAAGGTGGATGGGGGCTACTTCAGGGTTAAGGTTAAATGATATCGGGGTCCCCTTGTACTTGCCTAGTTTGTCTGCAAAGACGTCCTGGAATTCCTGGATGAGGGCCTCCTCCCAGTCGTCGCTTCTCTTTTGGTGAATGCTGGCTACCTCGATACCGAGTGGGGCGAACCATTAAAGGCTTAACAAGCTAGGCTGATCATGGTCGATGACGGTCAATGGTAAAGATGCAGTACAACTTTTGAATGAGACCTGGACTTGACTGGATCCAACGACCAGAATTCGGTTCCCTTAATAATCATTGAGTATGATTCTTTGGGTTCTGAGGTCTTGCCGCTGGACGGCAGGGATTAATTGTTTAAGGGTCTTCCAGGAAACCATCGAGAGGGATGATCCTGAATCGACTTCCATCACGCAGGGCTGGTTTTCGATGGCAACCTTTACTCGGATCTTCTTTGCATCTAGTGATGAGGTGTGACCAATTGTGATGGTTTGGTGTGCCTCTTCTCGTTTCGTTGAATTGGCCAGTGGTTTATTTCTGTAGGAGTGGTTGTTCCATTGGTGGTTCCGACTCACAGGATGATTCCCTGTGGTTTGGCAGTAGTTGGTTCCCCTCTGAAGTGGGCTGGATCCTTGCTTGCTTCTACAGACCTTTCCGATGTGGCCTCTTTTCCCACAAAAGTGGCAGAGCACGTCAAGGAATTTGCAGTCTGATCGCGGGTGGTTTGCCCCACAACCTGTGCATTGGTGCTGTAGTCTTTGATTTCGCTGGTGGCGTTGGTCACGTTTAGACCCGAGCCGGTTGACCTCCTCCTCCTCACTTTCTGATGACGATTCGAGTTCCTCATGGTGGGTTGCCGTTGTGTGTCTCTCTAGGCGAGGTGAGGTTTCACTGGCGAGTTGGCGGAGTGGTGCGTTGGTGCAGTGCATTCTGGCAACCAACTTCCTGGTTGCTTCTGCTGCAGTAGCGTCAGTGATGGCATCTGCAAGGCTAATGTCACCTTTTGCCATCAGCTTACTTTGCACATGTGGTGCATCTAATCCCAGAATTATTTGGTCTCTCAGAGCTTCTTTGAGGTCGGTGAACCCACAGAGGCCTCCCAGGTTCTGGAGATCCACGATGAAATCTGCAATGCTCTCTCCTTTCCGCTGGTCTCTCTGGTAAAATTCATGTCTTCAGACAAGCGTTGGTACGGTAGGTGCATAGTGGGCCCGCAGGAGGGGCTCGAGGACGTCCCAGTCCATGGATTTCATCTCAGCCGGTTTCGCCAGTGACTTGGCCATCTTAAAAACGGCAGGTCCGCAGTGGGTCAGAAATACTGCTCGCTTTTTTCCCGTAGTGGCATCCTTCAAGTTGTTGGTCTCCAGAAACATCTGGAACCAGTCCATGTACAAGTCCCAGTCTTCTTGTGCCGGGTCAAATGGAGTGGGTGTTATGGCACCACCGGACCTGGTTTCCGCTGTCGATGTGCCTTCAGCCACGTGCTCTGTTTGGTGCTCTGTAGTGTTCAGTCAGCGCTGACGTCTCTGTATCCCACCCTCATCGCCAGTGTTAAGTTCTGCGCAGGGGCGCAAGGAACAGAGACGAGGCAGTGAACAGTGAACTTCAACTCTTTATTAATCATTCTGAACAGAGCAAAACCGTAGGGCAGCAGCAGCCCTTTTATAGGGCAGGCTGCTGATCTAGTAACCAATGAGAAATATGGAGTGTTAAACCCCTGAACCAATAAGAGTGGCTCGTTAACAACCAATCAGATTCTCCTGAATGGACCAATCCGATATCGCTATTATCGGCTAATCAGAAGCACAGGATTAGAACCCTGCTTTTTCTAAAGGTTTGATAAAACTTTATTTAAGCATTTTATTAGTTCATAACAAAGCCCATGTCCAGGATACGTCTGTGTGTGGAGTTTCTTGATGCAGTGACTCCAGCCTCAGTCCACTCTTTGTGAAAGTCCCCAACACTTTTGAATGGCCCTTTTCTGACAATCCTCTCCAGGCTGAGGTCATCCCTACTTGTGCATCTTGTGCACCTTTTTCTTCCACACTTTTCCCTTCCACATAACTTTCTATTAGTGTGCTTTGGTACAGCACTTTGGGAACATCCAACTTCTTTTGCAATTACCTTTTGAGGCTTTCCCTCCTTATGGAGGGTGTCAATAATGGTTTTCTGCACAACTGTCAGGTCAGCAGTCTTTCCCATGATTGTGATTCCTACTGAACCAGACTGAGAGACCATTTAAGGGCTCAGGAACCCTTTGCAGGTATTATGGCTTAATTAGCTGATTAGAGTGGGACACTTTGAGCCTAGAATATTGAACCTTTTCACAATATTCTAATTTTCTGAGATTGTGGATTTGGGGTTTTCATGAGCTGTAAGCCATAATCATCACAATTATGACAAATCACGGCTTGAACTATCTTGCTTTGCATGTAATGAGTCTATCTCATATATTAGGTTCACCTTTTAAGTTGCATTACTGAAATAAATGAACTTTTGCACAATATTCTAATTTTTTGAGTTTCACCTGTATAGCTAGTTTTGCATGTATTGATAGCAGCAAGGATTGTATTTGCTCAATATTGGAAAAATGAGAACACTTCATCACATGAGGATGTAATTCAGAAAATACTAGACTGCAGGGATGGATAGACTGACACTAAAAACAAAGGACAAAGAAGATACAGAATATTACTTAACATAGAATAGATTTTACAAGCTGTTAGAGATAAGAGGTAGAAATTAGATGAAGAAAGGATATTGTTATGTATGAATTAAATATAAAGATGGTTTATAATTATAAATATGCCAATATAAT